>PVKS010001671.1:0-51885 GCA_004027875.1 Aplodontia rufa
AATTCAGACTAGACCCACAGCATGGCTTTGGGGGCTACCATCATGTGTAAGGAGCCTGTGGGAGATAGGTGTTCCCAGAGCTCTGGGTCCTGGAGTCTACTGGAGATTTAAATGGGCTGAACCCCAGCAAGTCTTGGGGAGATGCCCAGCCCAGTGCAATTGAGGGTCCCAGCTACAACTATTCTCATGCACTCTCCCTCCAGCTTACTGCTTCTAATCATCAGTGAGAATGCCAAGTGCATTATAACAAAATTGCAGTAAATACCAAATTAGGACTTCTCACCAATTCTAAGGAAGTAGAAAATCACATCCAAAGAATTTGAGAGTTATGAACAAGACAATGAACAAGACTCAACTTGGAAAAACCACACACCAACACCCAATCAGAGAAATACTCAGCAATACCTACAAAAGAAAATGGTTTTAAAAAATCATGACTTTGGGGCTGGAGTGGGGGCTCAGCGGTTAGGGCACTTGCCTGGCATGGGCAAGGGACGCGAGTTCCAACCCCAGCACCACGTACACAACAAAGTGTCAGAGCAACAAAGGCCACATGAAAAACTAAATAAAATTGATTCTCACTTTCTCTCTCTCTCTTTCTCTCACTGTCCCTCTCTTTCTTTAAAACAAAAAAAAAAATCATGACTTTTAAAGAATAGATTGCTCATCTATTCTGATATTATTCATTCAGGGAAAAAAAAGTTATTGACCATTCATGCCAATCACCTAAGGTAAGGTAGGGGACTGAGATGTACCAGGCTTGTTGGTTTAACTTGATTGTGGAGAGTTATTGGAGAAATTTCCAGTAGAGACTGACATGATTTGCTTTGCATTTTTGAGAGCACTCTTGGGTAAAAGTGGGTCAATATCAATGACTCTATTAATAACAAGTTGTTTAGTGTTGAGTTTTGATTATTTTGCCATACCAAATGGAATACTAACATTTTGTCTCGGAAGACACACATTATGGCCTGGGAGCAAATGAATAACAGGTGGACAGTTGGCATTGCCTCTCACTAGAGATGCAAGCAGAGGGCAAGTGGAGGAAGGGTTGGTACCCGGGCAGATGGTCACTTGCTTTCTGGCTACACTGCTAGAGCCGCAACCTGGTTCATTGAAGGAGTCATAGTCCTGCCCTGAAAGGGTTCTCAATACCACAATAGCAGCCACAGGACCAGTTGGAGATTTGGTTGAGAGAAGAATCTGTATAGGTACCTGGCACTCGAGCCTTCCCAAACAGTGCTGAGGGTCCACACAGCTATGTGACCTTCTCATTTGCATGAGGCCAAAAATATAAATGTTGTTGTTGTTATTGTTGTCATCATCCTCATTATTTGGTGCTAGGGATTTAACCCTGGGTGCTTTTCCACCAAGCTGTATCCCCAGTCTTTTGTGTTTTTTAATTTGAGGCAAGATCTGACTAAATTGCTTAGGTTCTCACTAATTTGCTGAAGGTGACCTCAAACTTGCAATTCTCCTGCCTCCACCTGAGTCTCTGGGTTTACCAGCCTATGCCACTGTACTTATATATGATGATGATTGGTACTGAGGTTTTAACCCAGGGGCACTTAACTACTGAGCTACATCCCCAGCCCTTTTGATTTTTTGTTTTGAGATAGGGTCTTGCTGTGTTAGTTAGGGCCTTGCTAAATTTCTAAGTCTGGTCTCAAACTTGCAATCCACCTGCCTTAGCCTCCTGAGCTGCTGGGATTACAGGTATGTGCCACCATAGCTGGCTTTGCTTACTAGTTACAACTTTTTGTTAACCTCAAGTTGTCACAAGACAAGGTTTAGCCGTGTATAGCCAAGTCAGCGGCTACCTCCTAGCTGAGTTTTAAAAGTGAACAGAAAATAATCCTTATGGAACTACAGAACTTGAAACTGGAAGAAATAACAAGGTAGGATTAAAATGGTACAGTCGGCTGAAGGTTTACTGTGCACCAAGCACTATGCTAGGCATATTGCACGCATTATCTCATTAAACACTCCTAACCAAAGTACAAGATAGGACCAGCAACATCCCCACTTTTCATAGAGGAAGACCTAGGCCAAGAGGCACGAGATTACTTACCCAAAGTCACACATGCGTAAGTGGCAGGACCAGGCCTGGTTGATCTCAAAGCCCATGCCCTCCGCACTCTTGTATCTTTTACATCTTCATTGAGGGGCAATGCCATCTAGACTGCATCAGGACTCACAAGTCTGGAATCCAATGGGTGACATTGATTTGAAGGACACCACAGAGGGGTGCCTAAGTGGGCTGATAGAATGAAGAGCAAGGCCCTCCCACACCCAATGCTTTGGGGAGGCAGATTCCCTCAAACCTGCACAGGATTCCATGTCCAAAGATCTCTCAGTGATTTTGACTACTGAAGAAAGAAAAAGCTCTAAAAAAAGTAAGGTGCAGCCAATAAAATCACAAGCTATTCCACTGATAAAGAAGATTTAAATTGATTCAACTCAACTCAGGTTTGCTGAGTACAGTCTCAGTGGAAGTCGGTGAGCAGCACAGGGCTCTCTCTAATGGACCAGATTTTAGGACACATAAGATTGAAAAGGGACATGGAATCCAGGATAAAAGTCTGGCTAGAACTGATGGTATAATGCCGCAAAGAGGCTGAATTTGAAAAACAATAACAGAAAATACTCTAAAGACCGTAAAACAGTGCTTTAAAGCTGTTTCTTTTGGATTGAGCACAAGGAAAAGGATAGGCCCAGGCTTGCGGCAGATGGTATCATGTTAGATGATGAGAAAACGCAGAATTTTCAGTTCTCAGCTTTTCTGTTTTCTCTGTCAGAGAAAATGGTTGTTAATCTAGAAACATTAAACAAATATCTAGAAGAAGAAGCAAAATCTGGATAGATGATGAAATGGGAGAGCAGGTCCCCAAACCCAGGTGAACAATGGTTCATGTGGAAGAATGTCTAGATTATTTAATCAGAACTTTCTGGATAAATCAAATTAAGTCCCTGCTGTGAAAATAACTTACAGATGTCTTTTCATTTTTTGAAAACTCATGGAGAATCCTAAACCAAAAGATTAGAGATGAGTACATTTTCCACTTTTTTTTCCTTTGGTACCAGGGATTGAACCCAGGGGTCTTCACTGAGATGGGCCATTTTGATATTTTATTTTAAAACAGGGCCTCACTAAGTTGCTGGGGCCGGCTTTGAACTCATGATCCTCCTACCTCAGCCTCCTGAGATGCTGGATTGTAATCCAGACTGGCCATCTTTCACTTTTCATATGGCAAAGAAACATGAACTCTGATCCTTATCCAAATTCTAAAAAAGATTATTAAAGAAATTGTGAGGCTGTAGAACAACATTTAGATATCACTTGGAACCTCTAGTGTTTACTGAGATGCTGTGAAAAATAAATGTCAATTCATTTTCTAAGTCGAGGTTCCATATTTGTTAGGTGTCAATGAATAGGGCAGATGTTGTAGAGCTTAATTTGGGGAAATTGTTTTGTTATTGACGTTTCCTGTAAGAGTCTCATGGACAAGATGTAGCATGTGGTTTGGTACGTTTAGAGTCAGCTTCACCCAAAGGCTGAGAAAGATCTCATAATGAGCCAGAGGGCTATGTTCTTGGCTCAGTCCCATCTGGCATTTTGTTTTTCAATGTCATATAAAGGAATAGGATGCCCATTTTCAATTCTTCAAAAGCCTGAGACTAGAGACTTGTGTCAATTGAATCAAATATTTGAAAATTTTCCCTATAATGGAACAAAGTAAACAAGGTATGTGTTAGCTTTTTTGTCATTATGACCAAATATCTGACGAAAACAACCTGAAGGAGGAAAGGTTCATTTTGGCTCATGGTTGCAAAGTTTTCAGCCCGTGGTTGGCTGGTTCCATTGCTTTGGGCCTGAGGAAGCCATCATGGCAGATGGGCATGGCAGAGGAAATCTTCTCAGGTCATGGTAGCCAGGAAGGGGTGAGTGAGAAAGAGAGGTTAGGGACAACTTACAGTCCCCAAGGGCACACACTCAGTGGCCTACTTTTGCCAACCATGTTCCACCTGTGTATGGTTTCCATTTTCTCCCACTGGTCCATTCAGCTGATTAATCCACTGATGAGGTCATGGCCCTTGTGATCCAATCACTTCCCACCTTTGGACACTGCTGCCTTGGGGACCAAGTCTTTAACACATGAGTTTTTGAGGAACATTCCAGATCCAACCCATAAGATGGTATTTAGCAATTTGTTTATAAAGTCCTGAATTAATTATTAAGAATAATAATTAAGAATAGGATCAGCTGCATAAATTAATCATGAACCACCACTTCACCACCACTATTTTGGAAAGATTGGAGTGCATTTGCAAGTTAATCAGAGTCCCGTCGGAGAGGGCTGCTATGAAACTTTTGCAATCCTGGGTCATAGCATGAAGGTAGGAGAGGGTCCCTTCTCTCTGGCATGTTGATTTTTATTATTTTTATACTCCCTTTTAAGAAGTATTCTGAAAATTTTTAAGGGAAATGATGTGGGCAACCCTCAAATGATGGAATTATAATAATTTGGAGGTACAGGCTATGAAATAAAGCCAACTTCAGTGACCTTTGAGATCTTTCTTCAAATAACTGAAGGTCTTTCAGGTAAAATATATAGTAATGTGTCTCTATATTCCTCTAGATGGAAACTGGTATCAGTGACTAGGAGTCAACACATTTTAGGTCAGTAGAGAGAAGTTTTTAGTACTTAACTACATAGCCCTGCGAGGGCTCCCTGGACAGCAGGGAAGTCCCTCCTCCTATGGAGGATTAACCAGCTCCCAGGAAGTAGGCGGAAGAAATTCCTAAAGCAGCTTCCTGACTGGACTGCGTGACCCATGAGGGGACTTCTGTCATGTGCATTATGTATTGAGCCATATCTGATACCGTTTATTGAGCCAGGACTGAATTGAGTGCTTGTGTGCATGATCCTGCTGCAGCTTCGCAACAGACAAGAAAAGTGAGGCTCCGAGAGACTGCAGTAATTACTCCAGCCACACTATGGTAGAAGGAAGAGTATAAGTTTTATCCTGAGTCTGAGTCTAAAATATATACTCTTAGTCTCAGGTTATATCAGATCTCAGTTCAGGCCCTCCATTACTTCACTCAGTAACTACTGCCCTACAATGCCCTGCTCTTTGCCTTCTCCTTTCCCTGGCAAACTCTTAACTCATGCACTTACATTGAGCCTAACAGCTGTTTCCACTCCAAGACCTTCCCTCACTTCCACATGAGATCAGTCACTTCCCCCTGTGTTCCCATAGCAAGGAGCAGGTGACATTCTCCTTGGGTATGTAGTGTTAGTTTTCCCAGTGGACTGAAAGCACTGTTTTCTGAAGAACTGGAACCAATGTTATTCATTCGTGTCTCCAAGCACCACAAGTAATGCCTAAGAGATGTTGGCACTCAGTATGTGTGGAAGTCTGTTCATTCAAGAGACCTGAGAAAGAAGAACATCATATTTCCCTCCCTCCTCTCTCTTTCCTTTAAACCTTCCTGAATAAAGTTCCACGTGTTGTTCTTTTACTCTGCCACCTTTAGTGACCCTTTGTGCATGACTGTGTAAGTGCCAATTACTCTGCACGGCTTTCACAGGCTCTGTGAGACCACCACAAAGTCCCAGGCCTCATTGTTTACCCTACTGCCCTGCTCCCTCCCCAATCGACATCACCACCATCTTCTTTCCCTTCCCCTTGTCTTTCCTCATGCTGTTTCCTCTTCCTGAAAATTCGTTCTTCCATCCTCAACTTTCTTCCCAAAAGTAATACCAATTCTTCCACCCACCAGTTCAGACCTCAGCTCATGCCCTGACCAGGCGACCCTGCCTCTATTTGTCCACAGTGCTTTTTGTTGCTTTATTGTGATTATTTCCTAATATTCTACTTTATTCTAGCTCTTTGAGTCCATCTGATCGAAAAGATTGTTGTTTTAGTCAGATTTGCCATTGCTATGGCTAAAAGACCTGACAAGAACAATTTTAGGAGGAAAAGTTTATTTGGGGCTCATGGTTTCAGAGATCTTAGTTCATATAAGTCCAGCTCCATTCCTCAGGGCTTGAGGTGAGGCAGAACATCATGGCAGAAGCCATGGTTCCAGGGAGCAGAGAGAGAAACTCCACACCAGATACCAAACATATACCCTGAAAGCACACACCCAATGACCTACTCCCTCCAGCCACATTCTACCCATCTTTAGCTACCATTCAGTTCATCCTGTTAAAGAATTAGTTCACTGATCAGGTTAAGGCTCTCAGAATCCAGCCATTTCACCTCAGTCTTACTGCATTGTCACATGTGAGATTCTTTGGGGACACCTTACAGTCAAACCATAACAATTGCTTAATAAGAGTTTTTGGTTAGGTGCTATGCCTTACTGCGTCCAACCTTCTTGTGACATGTAGCGTATCCCTATATCCCCAATCCTCAAGGTAGTACCTGACATATAGAAGGTGCCTGACAGAGAAGTGTGGATGGATAGATGGATGGATGGACAGATCAGAAGTCAAGTTCTGGGGCTGGAGAGGTGGTTCAGCAGTTATGGCACTTGCCTGGCCTGCATGAGAACCCAGGTTCAAACCCTAGCACCACCTACACAGCAAAGTGTTGGAGTAACAAAGCCATCTGGAAAAGTAAATAAAAATTGCTTCTCTCTTTCTCCCTCTCACTGTCCTCGCTCTTTCTTAAAAAAAAGAAAAGTCAAGTTCTGCATTCCAGTTCTAGTTTGTCCGTTTGATGTATAATTTGGAGTACTGCATATAAATCTCTTTGGACCCCAGTTTCCTTATCAGTAAAAAGATAAAATAAAAAGGTGGTCAAAAAGGGAGAAAAGGAAAACTTTTTTACGAATTACTTGCTTTGGTCAGGGCAATATTCTAAGGTCATTATTTACATGACTTCTAGAGGGGAGGGAGGGAGGGACATGCATAGCACGTGAAGCCTGGGCTTAAGTCAGGACACTCTTGCATTCAGGTCCTAGCTCTATCCCCTACCCACTGTGAACTTGGGCAATTCACCTTCTAAACCTGCATGTCTTCAGCTCTCCTAGTAGTGTTGCTCAGAGACTCCATACTGAGTTGATCGTGAGGGTTCAATGAGGTGCTGCCTGCCCAGAAGGCACAGTCATGGATGGCATATGATCCTTGCAGAATAAATAGCAGCTCATTATTATTATCTTACACATACATCTTATTATTATTTAGCCACGGGAGAAGCAGTGGTTCTAAGATGTTAAACAACATGCCCAGAGTTACACAAATCCTCTGTATTGATTGCCACTCTGCCTATAGGACCCTGCATTTAAATACTTCTAGAATGGCTATGAGCTTTGCCATGTAGCATGTGTTCTCATTTCAGGGAGCAATATTAGAAAGCCATTTGTCAACCCTATCCAGATTCTGACATTGCAATATCTCAACATTTAGTATCTAACACTGAGAATCTAAGAAGCAGCACCAACATGATTATCCATCTGTATAATAAATCATAGGTCATAGTCTAAGTTGTAAGGATATATGGCTATAACTTTCTACACATGAGACTTAAAACTAATATCTTCTGGGGTTTTTTTAATTTAGCTTTTCTTTGGGCAAAAAATCAAAATGCCAGTCCCCACTCTTATGATCAAATGTGGTGTGAGTTTCCCTGCCCTGTGAAGGAGCTGCACACAGCCTGGGCACAGAGTAGGCATCTGATTTGCAGAAGAGGAGAGGAGACAGCAGTCAGCGCTGGGGTTCCTTGGTGGAGGATGTGATATGCATCAGTTTTAGGGAGGACAGGAGAGTAGGAAGGAAAAGTGTCCTTTGTGGTAGAATCTTATTGAGGACATAGGACCCTGGGAGCTAAAGTAGTCTTGCTCTGGATGTCTAAGAGGGCCGCCCCCCCCCAGAGCCTGCACAGGTGGGTTTTATTTATCATGCCCATGACCTCAAGGCATCAACAGGGTGCCAGGGAGCTGCTGCCTGCAGAGCCCTTCTCGCTACAAACATGGCCCCCTAAAGTGGCTCCAAAGCAGTTTGCTCATGGGGAGAGAAACGCCAATCTAACCCATTTGCCATTGATTTCTTAAGCAGATTCAGGGACACAGGATGAAGCACAGCTTTTGCAGGAATGGTTTAAGCTGGTTCTGGAGAAGAATAAATTAATGCGATATGAGTCGGAGCTGCTGATCATGTAAGTAAGGCAACATTGATAACAGCGAGTCCTAAAAGCAGAGGGCTGGGGGGTGGCTCACCCTCCTCGGTGGAAGTCCTAGGATTTTTTCTCTTTGCGCATAAAGAGTAGTGATTGAGGCAAATTGATATTTTATGTCTTGCATATCATGTTGGCATTAGTGCAAAGAATCTTTAGTTGTCTGTTCTCTCTATGGAGTCCTATGGCTGAAATAGACTTCTGGTAGTGGGTCAGGAGCTGCAGGGTATTCAGTCCAGCCTGCCCCCCCCCCCCCTGCCATGTTAAAAGCTGTCACACACCTGTACTGGGGGTGGTGTGCCTGACCTCTGAATGTGAATCATGGAAAAGTTCAGTGGGTCTCATCACACTCTGCTGCAAAAGTTGGTCACATACCTGTCACTGTGCTGAAGGGAAAGAGGGACACTTAATACAAAAAAAATTAAGCTTATATCTATGCTGTCTTTTCACTTTCACCCCTACCCCAAGAAGTCACTGGGGGCAATAAATACTTCTGCTCTTCCCTATCTGAGTTCTGAACCACGTGAAAAAATAAGACAACCAAGTCAAGAGATGGAACATCAAGATATCACCTTTATTATTAATAATGGCTAATGTGGCTAAGTATGGGAGCCCAGATGGGTGTGTGACTTTATTAGTTTTAGGTCCACAGTAGTAAATTACCACAGAGCAGATGGCTGATAGCAACAGAAACTTTCTGACTCCCAGTCATAGAAGCCAGAAGTCCAAATCGACACATGGATGGGGCTATGTTCCCTCCAAAACCTGTAGGAGAGAATCCTTCCTTGTCTTTCCTACCTCTGTGGCTCCAGGCATTCCTACTTGGGGATGTGTCACTACAATATCTGTCTCTGTCTTCACTTGGCCTTCTTTGTGCGTCTGGGTCTTCTGTCTCTTGCAAAATTTGTCATTGGATTTGGGACTCACTGGGATAATCTAGAGTATACTCATCTCAAGGTCCTTAATTATATCTGCAAAGACCCTATTTCAAATCAGGGTACATTCACAGTTTCTGGGATTAGGACATGGATACATCTTTGGGGGTGGGGTCACCATTCAACCCATTATGCTAACTAAACCTCAGAATTATACATCTCTATATAGCTAATCACAAAGGCAATGGACTTGTTTACCCCGTAGGGGGAAGGCTTTTATCTTCTACCCTGGGGTCTCAACCAAAGGCAATATCTCCAGAGGCTCTTCAGCAATGTCTGGAGACATTTTTGATTGTCACTCCTGGTGGCTACTACTGGTATTATGTAAGTAGTGGACAACAGGCTAAATATCCCACAATGCACAGGACGGCACCTTTCCCCCACCAACAAAGAATGATTGGGCCGAGAATATCAATAGTGTCAAGGTTAAGAAATCTAAGCCAAGGCCTACAGCAAGGCTAGAGAAACTGAGAACTTTGTGTTTGCTAAAAGCAGCCTGAGCCTGGGAGAGAACAGGAGAAAGAGCTGAGAACACAGTCTCTCTTTTAGGCATCACGTGACTTCATCTAGGGCCTCTTTGCCTTTCCATGTGTCTGAGTCCTCGTTTCTCCTGAGAGCTCCAGAGCAGCATTTGGGAGCCTTTCCAGTATTGCCTGGCTAACATATGGGGACCTTCACAACCACTGGGATATAAGTAGGGAATCCCTAGACACTGAAAAGTCGACTCCCAGCTAGCCTTCACCAAGGACGAACTTCACCTCTGGGCTGTGCTGTTCCTTGCTGTGGAAAGATTGAGCTCCCATCATTCCAGCTCAGCCACTCCAAAGCCTCACTCACTCTGCTTTCCATAGCTCCTACAGTTACGAGGGTAGCTGCTGAACTTCAGTCTCCTCCCCTGGACTGAATATCTCACTGTTTCCTTCTTTTGGTTTTCTGGTTGACCACAGTCAGAGATTTGAATGTTGTTAGAGGTGATTCTTGAAATCATACTGCACCTGAAAATGACAAGAGTTCAAGATAGTCGCTGCTTCTCCCCTGGATCATTCTAGTTACTTCTTCACTGTTCTCCCTGCCTCCTGTCCTTCCCTACAGTGTGCCTTCCAGGAGTGTCCTAAGAGTCCACCACAACTTTCAGTAGCTCCCCATGTCTCTCGGGTCCGGCGTATCCCAGCACCTTTCTAGGCACCTTTCTAGGTGATCAAAGCAGCAGCCAAAATTCCAATTTAGAAATATTTGAAGATCCCCACTTAAGAAGATCGATGGCAGTAGGTACTATCAGTGGGTGTTTCTGTCAATGTTGCTACACATATTCCCTGTCTTTTGAACATTTTCTCCTGCCCAGGGCCCAAGAACTGGAATTAGAAGATCACCAAAGCAGACTGGAGCAGAAACTAAGAGAGAAAATGCTCAAAGAGGGTGAGTATAGTGAGATGTTTTGGGCCCTTACTAAGGACATTTTTGTCCCCAGAAGGATACCAAGTGCATCATGAGCACACTGAATCCTAGAGTGGAGTGCTCACCCTGCCCTGCACCATGCAGCCCAAGATGCAGAGGAGAGTGCAAACCCAGCCCCCTGTGCTCACCCACCAACACACAGCAAGTCCCAACTGGGTCTCGTCCAGGTGGGCTGTGAGGGCAGCTTTTCCCTCCACGCCAGTGTCAATAGGAACAGTCATTCATTCACCCCTCTGTTCACTTATCCATCCACCCACTTAGCAAACACTTATTGCGAACCTAGTATGACCTGGCTCATGGTGAGAGCAACCCGTGCCCTCTGGGGACCAATACCCAGGCCAGGGATTACAGTTCAGAAAGACCCACAACAGGTACTTTAGGAGCACAGAGGAGGACAGGTCTCATTCTGCCAGTCACTAGAGATGGTAAAGGAAACATTCCCTCAGCATAGGCCAGGCCAGGCACCACACAGGAGGAAACCATTCTACCCCAAAGGAGGGAGAATTGAAACAAACTCAATTGATGTGACACATGTATACATTATACATCTTTCTATTTGTCAGAAGGGGTTCAGATCTGTCTGTCTATGTAAGCCTAAACTTAGATAGGAATTATTTTATTTTTCTATGTTGTTTCTTAAATAAGGAATAGCAATACTGGAATATGCCTAAATTCACAAGCCATAATGTAATCTGATTTATACATCTGCTAAAAATTTTTAGTTTTTCTGTTTCAGGATAGTGAGATAAATACCACCAAAGACTCTTAGTCACCTTTGATTCTTTTTCTTTTTAATCTTACCAAGAAATGAAGGTCATAATTGCAGTGACTTGGGAGACTGAGGCAGGAGGATGGCAAATTTGAGCCAGCCTCAGCAACTTAGATTCTGTCTTAAAATAAAAAAAGAAGTGGTTAGACATTCTCACTCCTCTCATGGACCCAATCCCCAAACAATGTCGGCTCTTGATTCTGTAACTGAGCTCATCTTCCATCTTCCATGTAACCTTCCTCCCACTTAATAAGGAAAAGGACGAGAACTTTTTATCCCTCTCTGATAAGCCAGGTCTGATGCGATCATTTAAACAGTTCTTGTAGGAAATGCTCAGTCTCTCTGGGACAAAATGCTAAGCCTTCCACCTGCGTTTCTCCCTAGGGTGAGCGCTACCATTTGTGCAGGTTTGTGCCCTGGTGGCATACAGCAGCTGTGTGGGGTGCACTGCTTGAGTCCCCACAGAGCTGTGCCCTGTCACTTTTTGGCACCTGTAGCTAAGCTGTATGGCTGGTGTCACCCACAGCCTAGCTGTTCTCTTGGTGCACTTTGGAGCCTGGTGGCTTTCCCTGGCTCACTGCACCTCACCTGACACATTCTCCATCCACTGAGTCTATCATAGTCTCTGTTGTCAGGTCACTTTGATCTCTCATGGGCGAGCCTATGGCAGGCCCACGGGCCAGCTGCCTTTGGCCACTTTAGGGTAAGCAGCTGCTTCTTGGCTCCACTGCCCCCCCTACACTATACCTAGCAGATAGAGATTTGGGAACTGCACTCAGACTCTTCCTCTCCCATGTGTTTATCCTTAGGGGTGCCCTTCCAGCTGGGATCTCCCAGAGTAAATTGAGGGGCAGGCCAAGAGTCTTTCCACACCAGTGTTCCATCAAATGGCAGAGGACATTCCCTGCCCCTGTGGGGCTGCCAGGGCCCAGAATGGAGAGACAGGGACACAGAGCTCTCACCTTTCACCTCTCCTGTCTCTTCTTCCTCCCATAGAACACAAGACACAAAAGTAATGGCACCTCTCTACTTCCCTGTCATCGCATCTGCTTGCTCTGTGACCTCGCAGGAAGCCACACGAGAAATAGTGGCACCTTCTGCCCTTGGGATGCTCCTCCATCCTGACCCCGCTAGTCCATAGTGCACAAATGGGAGGGGCTGAAGGAATTTAGAAAGGCTTCTCTCGTGGAGATAATCTAGTTGGCTATTCCAAAATCTGGCTTTAAAATCCTCTGTTGAGTGTCAAAAAGTCATTACCACCTGCTTCTTACTTGTTCCCTTCTGTAACAATCCTCTTTCCCCCTGGGGATTGGACACCTCGGGCCAATTAGGGACAGGGTTGCCATGTAGAAAGGCTGAAGGAGAAAGCAGAGACCATCTGGAAACCTGGTCCTAGAACTGTCAAACCTCATCTGGCTTCTGTGTGGCCTCTGCTCAAAAGGCTACAATTTGTCATTAAGTGCAAATGACAAAAGGATTTTTGTCACTGAAAGAAATAGTAGACACTGAGGCATAGTTTATTAAGAAACTTTTCTCACAGATTGCTTTGCTGTGGCTCAGATATGCTTACGGAAAACAGACTTCATTGTTTGTTTATCTTCTTTCTTAGGTAGGAGAAGAGGTTTGGGGACTTGATAGGGCAAGGAGTATTAACTTCTTTTTTTCACAAATGGGTATTCCCCTGTGCTGCACACACCCACAAGATGAAATCCAAGCTAGCTGCTGCACAAAGCACCCACCTTTCTAATCTGCGGCTGTAGAGGCAGTTCCTCAGTGTTAAATTCATTTCCTTGCTTTCTCCATTGGAATTAAAGGGCAGAACAAGTCCATAGCAATCAGGAAGACCCATGCCAAGAACTCTGCAGGGTCCAATCCTAACTGAGGTCTGATGTTTTTTTTTTTTTTTTCTTTAGAGGACCAGAAAGATGAGAATGATCTAAATGAGGAGCAAAAAATACTCACAGAGATGATGCAAGTGATTAAGCAAAGGGACAGACTGGTGGATTCCTTAGAGGAACAGCGCGTCAAGGAGAAGGCAGAAGACCAGCGCTTCGAAAACTTCATCTCCTCCAGGGGCTGCCAGCTGAGCAGGACGTGAGCTGCCCCTGTCCCCCAAGTCCACCCAGCACACCACACTTTCTCATCCTGGATCCGAAGTTATACCCTACACATTCTTTCTTTTAAAATCCTCTCACATGCACTACAGTTTCCCAAGATTTTTCCAGAGACTACAATGGAAAAAATAAATCACGGACTCTTTTGAAATTGGCAGTCGACGTCAGCCAGGCACTCGGATTGGTGTTCTTGGCCGATGACCAGCATTGTTTTCCCTAGAAAGGGACACAAAGACCTGAATTTCCAGCTGCTTTTATCGTTTTCCTCCAAATTCATTGAGTTACATGTTTTAAGACTTTTACGAAGCTGCCTTTTCATTAATACGTCCATATTTGCCCTTTTTGCATGGATGACCGGTTTCCAAATGTCAGACAGCAGCAGCCGCAGTTTAAAGATTAGGTTAATATTTAAATTGTGTTTCCAGAGAATGAGAAGAAACCTTAAGATTACTGATTACAAAAAGCAAATAACTCATATAGCAGGTGTTAATTCAATCCAGGGTGAATTTAATTTACCAGGTATATTTATAAGCCTTAATATAATATGCATAAGCAATGAGAGTTTAATAGAACATTTGAGCTTTAATTTTATTAAAAAAATAAAATAAAACTTGAACTTCATGCCAACAAGATTGTTAGTTCTCACCAAATCCTGTTGGCTCAGAGAAGCTTTTCCTTCCCACAGTACTATGCCTGTGGCTCTTGGAACATAATGACAAGCACTTTTAGAAATGAGTGATTTTTGAAGTGCTTTTTAAATCAGTGTTGGTGATGGCAAAGAGGGAAACTCGTTTGTTGATCAAACATTGGTGAGGTTGGTGCTGCTTCTAAAAACACACTAGCAGTGGTAGCAGGACAGGTGTGTTTCTCAATGAGGGCTGTCTGGGGCCCAAACTGTGGAGTCTTTCTGACTCTCTCAGATATTGCCCAGAAGTTCTTCCTGACACTTCCAGGTAGGCTGAGGACAGTGACTTCATTTATCCAATCCCAAATTGGGTGATGGAGTTTTATGTTTTTTGTATGGTATTTTTAATATACGAAGAAAGTTGGTAGATGGTTTATGCACTGCCATGCTGGGCTTCCTGGGGCATTTGACAGTACATAGGGGAACTGGAGAAGGTGAGGTTTAAAACAGTGATGTGTCATGAAATACTTGTTCCCCCTCAATGGAATTCTTTGAAGATTTAGACTGTCTTGGACAAGACAGAGACTAAAGAAACTTTTGTATTTCTAGCTGCTCGCGTCTATAAGTGTTTAAACATGTCATTAGACAAAAGGTGCTTTCCAACAGTTGGCTTTGATTCCAGACCAGCTTCCTCTCAAGCTGACCCCCGAACCACTTCTACCTGAGATGCCGTCTGTGTACACCACTCTGGTCAGCTGACGAGCCAGCAATGAAATGAATATGGACTTCTAGAGTCAGCCAACGCTTTGGGTGGTATTTGAATGCAGCCTTTCATGGTATTCCAAATCCCAAAGGTTTTTTTTCTTGTGTTTTCTTCTTTCCTTTCTTTTTTTTTTTTTTTAAGTTGGTTGTGGTGGCGCTTGCCTGTAATCCAGCAGCTCAGGAGGCTGAGGCAAGAGGACCATAAGTTCAAAGCCAGCCTCAGCAACTTGGTGAGGTCCTAAGCAACTTAGTGAGACCCTGTATCAAAATAAAACATAAAAAAGGACTGGGGATGTGGCTCAGGAGTTAAGCATCCCTGGGTTCAATCCCCAGTTCCCCCCAAAAAAAGATCAGGTCTTCTAATACCTTGAATTCTATTATTAGGGAATATGTTGAGGTATATTTACCTACTTATCAAAACTATACCACTTTTGGCTATTTATCTGTTGTATTTATTTGTATATTTACTGGAAACATGACATGATTTCCTCATAATTCAGGTTTTCCTGTGTTATAATTTGGAGAAGACCTATTAGTGCTAAGATATTAGCATATAAGCTACTTAATATACAAATAACCCAAATGTTTGGGGCAATGAACTATATAGTATTAAAGGGATGAGGAGATCATTAAAACAATATTTTCAGCTATCAGGCATTTAGAGGTAATACGGATGCACAAGAACTTTTACTCATTTTGAGAAAGATGTAGGGGCTGGGGCAGTGGCCCAGTGATTGGAGCGCTTTCCTGGCATGCGCAAAGACTCAGGTTCAAACCCCAGCACCACATACACAACTAAGTGTTAGAGAAACAAAGGCCAGATGAAAAAATAGAAATTGATTCTTTCTTTCTCTCCCTCTCTCCCTCTCTTAAAAAGAAAGATGTTTTCATTCTAGAATATACAAAAATACTCAAGCACCATCTTTTCCATCAGTTAAAGTGTACTATTTGATGCATGCGTATATTTAACAGAGAATACTTAAATGTATAGTGTCCAGGATGTTATTGTACAAAAGAATTAATTATTTTAATTTGCTATAGTTCCATCTAAGAGAAAGATTCTCCCAGGAGGACTAGGAAAGGTAGTTCTCAGCTGGATCATGAAAGCAGAAAGTTGTTCACTTTTTTCTACAGACTGCGTTCTGTGGTTTACAGCTTAACCTTATCTGGCCAAGTTTAAGGCATAAACCTCATACTGAACAGGTTTCTACTTGTGCCATTCCAATTACATTTCCAAAACGACACAACTGTCATGGCTGTTGAACAACTTAAAAATGATTCCATTCCTTACTCCCAATAGAGAATTCCTAAGATCCTCAAAATGTAAAGTGTTGCACATGTTGAAGGCCGCTTCTTCTATGCAACATGAGCAGGCTTATTATGGAAACGCACAGTCCCCACTGTGGAAGTGGTTTGTCAAGGAGCACTAGTGAAGATGTCAAGCCTGAACAGTTTAAAACTTTGTATGGGGGGCTGGAGCGGTGGCTCAGCGGTTTCGGCGCTTGCCTGGCAAGCACGAGGACCCTGATTCAAACCCCAGCACCACGTACACAACTAAGTGTTGGAGCAACTAAGGCCATGTGAAAAACTAAATAAAGTTGTTTCTCTCTTTCTCTGTCTCTCTCACTGTCCCTCTCTCTTTAAAAGAAATAAAATAAAGCAGCAGACTGCTGATTAAAAAAAAAAAACTTTGTATGGGACATCAAGTCCCAACCTCAGGTTATATTTCACAGTCAATCTCCCATGGCTTCTAAATTAAGCCAAAGACTTTATGATAGTTATAAGCTCTGAATTTTATGTAAGTTGGATCAAAAGGTCAGTAATTAGATGTATTCTCCCAAAGCGTTCATTCATTTATTTTTGATGTTTTAATTCTTTGTAGTGCTGGGAATCAAATTCAAAGCCACACGCATGCTAGGCAAGTACACCGCTGACCCCCCAAACTATTCATTTATTGACTTACTTATTTAACATTCTCTAGATACAGAAAGAATATTAATCCCCCTCTCTACCTCCAAATAAATACACAGGAAATAACTACCACCTCCAAATACAAAGATAAAGAACTATTTTTTATAAGCACCAAATTTATTCTACTCACGTTTATCTCAAGCATAAAGGCTTACATCCCCCACTATCATAGTGCTTCTTTGGCAATAAAAATAAGTTCGTGTTTCTAAAACTGTGAAAAATAATATCAGGTTGTACTGTTTCATTTAAACCTTGACTTTGGCAGCACTAGGCTGCTTGGAATCAATCAATGCCGAGATGCAGCACGTTAATTGCAGCTGAGAAAGGAAGTGGCAGGTGTTTCCAACTCTGATGAGCTGCAATGAAATTGATGTTTTCTGCATTCTGGAGGCAAATGACAATTCAGCAACGTCTCTCTCTTCCCAGGAAGCAGATTTACAGGCTTTTCCTTCCAAACTGAAAATGGTAGCATGCCCCATCCAGGTGGTTGATCAGAGAACGACCTCCGCAGGGCAGAGGTAGCAGGGGGCAACTGGGGCTGCCACATGAACAGAGAGAGAGGCAGTCACTGGATGTGGAAGCTCAAATGTAGGGGTTGGTTGTCATCGGTAGGTTCACCTACAGGGGAAAGTGTACAATTTCACCTACTGTTTATCTTCCGACCTCACTGCCGAATAGCTTGTAAAAGATTAATTTGCTCCAACAATTGGGAACTCTTCTCATGAATGGAAATGTGTTATATGTGCACTGCTCTAAGTACTGAAATGAACCAAAAATAAATGGTTGTGTCTCAGGAATGAAAACATGTTCACATAGGCTTGGTCTGGCCCCTCTGCGGGCAGCATGCATTTCATCTCTTTTTTTCTTAGTAAAAGAACCCAGACAAAGCTTTGTTCCCATGTGGGAGTCTATGAATTAACGTTGGACGTTTTATTACACTGGGGGCACCTGAAAGGACTTGACCTGAGTCGCTTCCCGTTGGACTGGAATAGGAGAAGCACGGTGGCTCGCCTCAGGTTTTTCTGGCAACAAAGAGCGCTATTCTTCAGGCAGGAGCCTGTCCTGGCCCAGCCTTCCTGTCCCTCATCTCCTCACCTGGTGGAGCCTGGCTTTGAGTTCCGCTCACTCCTTTCTGCAGAGCTGGCCTCGTCTGTCCTTCAGCTCGCATTCTTTCAGGACCGAGTTTGTTGGGATTTCTTCTGTTCTTAATCCCAGCATGTTGATAGCGGATGATGCACTGGAATCACTCCGTCAGTGTCAGTTGCTCAAGCGGGCAGTCCCAGTAGCTCTCTCACCACGCCACACTAAGTTCCCCTCCCCTGCTTGAAAGATTTTGATCAACAATTTGACAGGTCCCTTTACCATTGAATAGCGATGGAAAATGTACAGAGTAGCTTCTGTTTTGCAAACACTGGCCTCCCATCCCCTCTGACGGGACATTGTAAATCTTCATGGGGCTCATCTGCCTTCTTCCTGCACAGGAACTGCAGAGGCTCAGCCTCTCTTCAGCTGCAGCTGCAACGGACCATCCCTGAGCCTTCCGGGCATGCTGGGTAATTTCATGCTCACACCTTTTCCAGCTCATTTCTAGAGATAAAGAAAAGTAGGCACAAATGAGGCCCTGGGTTCAGCTCCAAAATCTGAAGGAAAGAAAAAAGCAAAACTGGTGGCAACAAAGCGACTCAGGGAGGCCCCTGGACTCTGATCACACCCCTAGCTACTAAAGTCAGCTCCTCTCACCTTCTAGGTACTGTAATAAATCCTGCCAGTCATTTATCCCATCTAATCCTGAAAGCAAAATCTTCAAGATAGGTAATATCCTCATTCTTTAGAGGATAAGACTGAAACACAGGGGTTGGGGATTTAGCTCAGTGGCATAGCACTTGCCTAGCACATGCAAGGCCCCGAGTTTGGTCCTTAGCACTGAAAAAACAAACAACAACAACAACAAAAAACAAACAAACAAAAAAAAAAAAAACAAAGACTGAAACACAAAGATGCCCAGGCACTTATCTAAGGTGTCAAGATCCAAAGTAGTGACTGGACCCAGCTGTCGGCCTCTGGAACCTGGGTCCTTGACCACCAGCTGCAGGGCTTTGCTCTGTGTGCCCACCTAAACCTGTGCCTTGTGCTTACCTGCTCCTTCCCTTCCTGTCTTGGATGGGTTCCTGTCGCCACCTCCACCCCAGTATACTAGTGCCCAGGCTGCTCAGGGCTAATGTGGGAATGGAAGCCAAAGCTGCTGTTATCACCTGGTATTTTGTGTTTCCTTCTATGCTACATTTATATATATTCTAACATGAAAATAATAAAACATAGAGTTACTAACTTTGCCACCCCTCAAAAAATCTTTCAATAAACATGATACTCTAGGGAGATGCCTCTTATGGTAGGTGACCAAGTACTCCAGTCACAGTCATGAACCTTAGGGGATACTTCAGCCTAAAATTAAGGTGCATACCTCATCACCAAATCCCCAGTCCTAAGGTCAAGGGCACAGGGTCAAGGGCTTGTGAGAAGAAGGCATGAAAGGAGTGTTTGAGCACCAGGTGAGAGCAAGGTGAGGTGGCTTTTGAAGGTCCTTAGGACTAGGCAGAGGGGGATGAGGAGCTAGTAGGGTTAAGGGCAGGGCAACAGTCACTGGAAAACAGACCTGTTACTGAGCAGCAGCTCTAAAAACACCAGGGGCACAAGATTCCAGTTCCCTTCCCATCTCCAGAATAAAGAATGTGTCCATAATCTGGGGAAGGTTATATAAGCAGAAGAAGGTGTAATTTGAAAATAAATTGATAGCTTAAAAAAAATCAAGAAGTATACTCACTCCAGACAGGAACCCAGGCTCATCACACCAGTAATCGGGGCTCTCATTCCAGCTGGGTGACTGCTTCCTGGATGGCCCTGTACCACACAGGTGAGTTTCATAGTCTTCAGCTGTGAAATGGGGCTAGTCCTGCCCTCCTCCCATAGCCCTTCCCTCCCTCGAGAGGGTTCCTTGCAAGGGGCAGTCTGCTGTCAGCCTCCAATTTTAAAATGAGAATGGCTAGAATATAAGTTTGTAATTGGAATGACTGTGGTGAATCTTGAGGGGTTCAAATCCCAACAACAGAAACAGAAAAAATGACACTTCCGTTGTCAGCTGATCAGGTCAGTATGGGCAGTTTCCACGGGAGGAGATGTAAGCGGTAAACCAGGCCAGGAGGCACACTCATCCAGTCTGTGTGTGACTCTCTCTGCTCTGGACTCTGCAGACCAGGTGTTCAGCCTTTTGCATGCCCATTAACCAAGATTATCTCAAGACTTCAAGTCTTGATTCCATCTCATTGCTGGAGATAATGCTTCTAACCTTCTCTAACAGAAAACATCTGAGCTCTGAGTAGCTTCAGTGTCTCCCCCCATTGATGGGCATGTAGATTCTTACTCTTGCAGATCACACACATCTGGAGATGGCAGGTGGGAGGAGGGCAGTTATGACAAGGGGTTGAAAAGAAATTGGCCTCCAGATCACACTGACCTGTGAAGGGAGAGGATAATCATGACCTCAGTGTGATCTCAGTGCCAGTGACAGAAACCATACACCAATGGAATCACTGGGGCCCCAGGTATTCTCTCTTGCCTGGCTGGATCTGAAGTGTCTCACACATGCTTCTTTCTGTCTCTAAAATGTCAGTCCTCTACTGAATTGTACAGTTCATTAGGAGACTCTTGAAGGGTAGATAAGCAGGTCGTCTGTTTCAAAGTTTTTGGGATGCATTCATTCCTCCACTGCTGGAGCAGAGGTTGATTGGCATCATCCTGTGTGATCCTCAAAAACATCCCACCCTCAGTGCACCATGTTGCCAGTAAAGCCAAGGTCTTCCAGCTTCCTCCCGCTGGTGCCTTCCCTGCTCACCGAGGAAAGCCTTTGATCCTCCACCCCACCTTTCCAGGCTGCCTTCTCCTAGGCAAGTAGGACACCTGGAGGGCATGCTACTGACCGCCCTTCAAAGGCCACTGCTAATATCTAGACTCCCCCAGGGGGATGTGCCTTGAGGCTTCTCACCTAAGACCTCCCCCCAACTCCAGGGTCTCTCATCTCTCACACACAGCTTTCATCCTGAGAGCACACCTTGCTTTCAGTGATCAAAGAGGTCCCCAAAAGGCTCTGGAGGGCTTCTCTCTCCCCCTCCTGCTTTGATGTGGTCCAACAACCTCTGATTATTGATTGGGATCCAGAGCTTTTGTAAAACCCTCATAATGCAGGGCTCCCTTTCGTCCCTGAGATGGTGTGTTAGCTTCCCACGGCTGCTGTAACAAAAGACACAAACCGGGGGCTTCAAACAGTAGAGGTTAATTTTCTCACAGTCCTGGAGGCTAAAAGTTCAAAATCCAGGTGTTTGCTGAGCCGTACTTCCTCAGGGCTCTAGGGAAGGATCCTACCCTGCTTTTTCCAAGCATTTCCTTGGCTTGCGGCTGCATAACTCCAATGGCCATCTCCTTCCTGAGTGGCTTCCCATTGTCTTCCCTCTGTGCATGTCTGGGTCCAAATTTCCCTCTCATAAGGACACCAGTATTATTGGGGTCAGTGCCTACCATATTTCACTATGACCTGACTTACTATTGTATCAAGTAATTGCATCTTCAGTGACCCTGTTTCTAAATGAGGTCATACATACCCGAGGTAACGGGAGTTAGGACCGCAACACTTTGCTATTAGGGGACACATTTTACCATAACAGAAGATATTCATTTTTAGGAAAGATACTTTTCTTAAAGTAAAAGCCTCTTTCAGTTTGAATTTGACCTTAATTTGTTTTGAGAAAAGTGGCTTATCTCCATCCCTAGCTTTCAATTACAAAACAATAACAAAACATCACAGAAAAATAAAAACAGAATTGCAAAAAGAAAAGTTGACAGATACATGACAAATAGCAACTACATACAGAATTTGTGAAATCGACCTAAAAGAAGCCAAGTTTCTCTCCTTTATATTGGTACTGATAGTTAGTCTTTTACTATTCCTTTAATGGTTACCCTAGAGATTGCAGTTTGATCTTTGATTTATCAAAGTCCAGTATCAGTTGTTATTTACTTCTTCCCAGACAATGCCTGGACCTCAAAAGACTTAATTCCATTATTCACTTATTTGAATGCTTCCATTTTTGTGTATTTTAATTTGATTTATTTATTTAAAAACTCTGAAAGACTTTAGTTTTTTGTTATTTTATATAGTTACTATGCTTTTAGATTTGTCCATATATTACCCTTTTATTTGTTCTTATTCTTCCCTGCGTCACCAGGCTTCCATCTGGGATGATTTTCCTTCTGCCATACGCTTTAGTGCTCCTCTTGTTTGGGTCAGCTATTAACAATTATTTTCATATGATTTTTTTTTAAACTGGAAATGTCCTCATTTTCTCTTCATCTACTAAAGTGGTTCATTTTTTTTTTTTTTTTAAGAGTCCCAAACCAAAGTGAGGGGAAGCTTCCTGGGAGTCCCCCTGGCTTGACAGTACTTATTTTTGTCTACTGAGTGAGAGTGCAACTGCCCGGCTCGACCTCTCTGTTGCCTGTCTTGAAACTGGTATATGTCCCTGGGAGAAACTGTTCCTAAATGATGGGGTCACCTCTTGGGTTCCCCGTTGGTCCTGTAAATTTCATTGCTTCTTAATGCTCTTGAGTAAATTTATTTTACATTTTGTCCTGCTCTTCCAGTCATTCCTAGTGGGCTGGCTGGTCTCTGTGACAGTCTGGTAACACAAGCAGTTGAATATCCATTGCCCATCTGTCTATTTAGGTCTATCCCTGGAAGCTACCACCTAACACTTTTGATGTATCTCATTGGTCAGAAAGTGGTAAATGTGACTAAACATAGCTGAAAATCATAGTCTTTTGTTGTTGTTGTTGAGGGAATCATTATTGCATATTCATAAATACACAGACATTGACAAAATAAGTTAAGCCAGATCCTAGTCCAAGATCTCTCTCCCTTCGTCCATTCCCCATCTCAGGTCTCCTCTGTAACATTCCATGCTATAAATAGAAATGAGCATATACATGTATAATAATTATTGACATTTCTGAGTTTCTCTGCCTGCCTGAGTATAGTTTGGCTTCTCATGATAGTCTATTATGCCCAACCATATTGATAAGCTTCCTTTTTCCTCCCCCACCTCTCTCCCTCCCTTCCTCCATCCCTTCTTCCCCAACCTTCTTAGTTGTGGTTCCCCCAGCTTATGTGAAATTTCACCTTTGGTGAGTTTATTAATTAAACATAGCTAATTTTCATCCTATCTTAGGCTTTATTCTATCTTCCACATGTGAAAGAAAACATTCAGCCCTTCAGTCTCTGTGTTTGGGATATTTCACTCAGGATGGAAAAATCATGATCTTTATTCTAATACAATCTGAGACTATCATCTCAGTTAAAAATTGTGGAATCTATGGATATTTGGGAGGCCTGTAGTATCAGTCTCCCAGTTATTGGCTATGACATGATCTGTAGCAGTTATTGAAACTCTCCAAGTTTCGAATTACTTGTCTATAAAATGGAGGTAATGATAACACCATTTAGAGTCTCAAATGAGATACTAATAACCAACATCTATTGAGCTAAGAGTTATCTGCCAGGAATTAAGCTGAGTAATTTATTTATTCTAACTCTCTTGGTCTACCTCACAACCTTAAGAGGTTAAATATTCATTTTATGATGAGAGAAGAGCCACAGAGAGTTAAAAAACTTGCACAAGTCTATATACACATTAAGCTGCAGAGTGGTGATTTGAACCCATAATTGCTGCATGATCCTGCCTTATAAGTCACAAAGCTTGACTGTTGGAATATTGAGGAAAGATGACAGGGCCAAGACTGGAACATTGCTTGGTGGCTAAGAGCAGCAAAGAGTAATTAGAAACAGGAAGGAGTGGCGACAGGATTCGCATATGGATTTTTGAGTGATATGGGCCACCCAGGGAGTTAGACAGAGCATATCATCCCATGGCTTCATTTAAAATATTAATCATGTGGCTAGAGGGGTAGCTCTGTGGTTACAGGGCTTGCCTGCATGCTCGAGGTTGTGGGTTCATACCCCAACACCGTGTACACAGTCAAGTGTTGGAGCAACGAAACCACATGAAAAACTAAAAAAAAAAATTGATTCTCTCTCTCTCACTGTCCCTTTTTCTTAAAATAAATATTAATTGTTTTTGTGATAAATTAGTAAATTTTTGTTGAAGTACAATACACATACAGAAGGTTGCTCAAATTATCAAATGAACAGTCCATTACTTTTTTTTAAGAGAAAAGGACAGAGAGTGAGTGAGAGAATCAATTTTTATATTTTTATGGAGTTTTTCACATAGCTTTCATTGCTCTGACACTTAGCTGTGTACGTGGGTGCTGGGGTTTGAACCTGTGTACTTGCACATGCTGGGCAAGAGCCTTAACTTCCGAGCCACCACTCCAGCCCCAGTCCATTACTTTTTAAAATGAATATGTCCATGCAGCCAGTAGTCTAATCAAGAAACAGAACATTAGTTCCAATAGCCTCCCTCATGCCCCCCACTCCCCTCTCTCTAAAGGCTAATCACTATTCCAACTTCTAACACAGATTTGTGTTGCCCATTTTAGAGTTTATGAATAACATGGTAGTCTGTGCTCTTTTGTGTCTGATTTTTTTCATTCAACATTATATTGTAAGATACATTCCCATTGCTGAAAATTATTCATTCTCATTACTGTGACTATCACCCTAATTCAAACGTTAACAGGCATTTGAATTGTGTTGATACGAACTTTCTAGGACATGCATCTGGGTGCACAAGTAGACTTTTTGTGTCTATAACCTAGAATTGAATAGCTGTTGCTCATAAAGTGTGTGTGATACTTGGGTTTACATTGTATGTGTGCATGTACATGCGTGATGTGTGCATTTCCAGGGATCCAACAGGCAAGGCACATGCTAGGCAATTGCTCTCCTACAGAGCTACATCCCAGACCCCCAGTGTTCAGCTTTCTACTGGGCTTTCTCTTATAGATAATGAAGAGGAAAGTGCAGAAAGGGAAGAGATTTGTTCAAGATCACCTGGTTATTGAATTAGGATCGGAACCTGGGATTATTCTCTCCCAGTGCAATGTGTCTAGACCGAGGTTTCAAGCAGGGGCTGGCTTTGAGATTCAGAAGAACCTCAAGCATCACACATTTAATGTGTAAGTTGTCCTTCTAATTTTAACTAACCCTTGGGTGGGATAAAACCAATGATCAAGCCCAAGAGACCAGCTGATCTGATCAGTGGGGCCATAACTGGAAGCACCTACTTAGATAGAAGGGCTCCCATACAAGGTTCTCCTCTGCATCTTATGGAAGAACAATGTGTGTGGTGTATATCTCTAATGAAGCAAGATTTAGATTTGATGCCAGGCCCTGTGTAAGGCACTTTTCTGTATATTTTTAAAAAATGTTATTATTATCTTTTTTTAAAGAGAGATGGACAGAGAGAAAGAATGAACTTTTATTGAGTTTTTCACATGACCTTCGTTGCTCTGACACTTAGTTGTGTAACGTGGGTGCTGGGGTTTGAACCCTTGTACTTGCAGATGCTGGGCAAGCACAACAACCACTGAGCCACTGCTCCAGCCCCACTTTTCCATATATTATTTCACTTAATTTTCTGCAAAAAACCCAGATCACATCATACCCACGAAGATTTAAAAGCATTTTGCAAAAGGGAGTATATGAACTCTAAGGAAATAGGAGCAACTTAGAACAGTGTTAAAGGATGTATGATAAAGGATCAATCCAGCACAGACTTATATTTTTGCAAAATGCAATAAAACAAAAAAAGAATTACTGGGACAATAAAATGAAAAGACATCCAGAATGTAGCTTCTGGTTTTTATTAAACAGACATAGAGTTGCACTGCTAAATTGCTATCAACATTTCTAAAAATACAATTTCTGTATTTATATCTTTGCAGATCAATAACAGGATCTGGATAAACACTGACTATGGACTGCACTTCAAGTAACACAGATTTCCAATCCATCCATTCCCCATCAGTCTTTCAAGAAATTAATAATTATCTCAGAGGCAGACATGTTTAGAAAGCAAGATATAATATATGCATTGAGACTCTGCAAACCACTTACATCCATACAGTTTAACGCCTACATTTATGAGCTTTATCATAAATGTCTTTATCCCAAAAACCTTTCTCAGAAAGATGTAAGTTGCAAATAACTTCTTGTTCTTTTAAAGAGCTTCCCCCAAAATCTCATTGAAGTGAACATAAAACCCTTAGACTTTTCAATAACATTAAAAAGACTGTTTACTCTCTAAGACTCTTTGAAAGCTTCATCTCATGTCCACCAGTCCTAAACAACTCTATCATGATCCTTGGCAAACTTACACACCACCATTGCAAGGCCTGCTTGGTCAAGTTCCGAAACCTGATAAATATCCCCATTTTGTCCTTTTCCAAGTTGCCAGGAAGACTGTGCCAAGGAGGAGATCCCCTTGTCACTGTGCACAGGAAGTTCAACTCTGCCTTCTCCACAGCTTGTTTTGCTGGTATTTTCTGGGAGCCAGGCTTCAACAATCAAGACTTTGTTCTTCCTTTCAGTTTTGCTCAGTGGTTTTCCAAGCTTAGTGAAAATCATAACAATTACCAAGTAGAGTTATATACGCAAGAGCACTGGTGGGCAACTTAAGGGATCTCCATGGGTAATCTTGATGATGCCATATTTAGGAACTAAGCCCTGCATATAGATCAGCAAGATGCGAAAGAGAACTATAGAGCGTTAGAACCAGGTAGTCCAAGTTCCTGAACATTGGTGCGTGGATCAGCAACACTGAAATCACTCTATGTAATCTATTTTTTTAAAAAAATTTATCCTTTGATTGCTCCTCAGATTTATTGAAACAGAATTTCTGGAGATGGATTTTTTTTTTTTTTTTTTTGAGAGAGGGACAGTGAGAGAGACAGAGAAAGACAGAAACTTTAGTTTTTCACATGGCCTTCATTGCTCCAACATTTAGTTGTGTACGTGGTGCTGGGGTTTGAACCCAGGTCCTGGTGCTTGCCAGACAAGCGCCGAAACCGCTGAGCCACCACTCCAGCCCCTGGAGATGGACTTTTCAATGTTTATAGTAAATTCCCAGAGGATCAGATGCCCAGTAAGGTTTGAGAACACTATTCTGTTACAATCACTTCATTTCATAGAGGAAGAAATAGAGAATCCAATCACTTCATTTCAGAGTAAGAAATGGAGAATCAGAAAAGGAAACAAACTTTCCCAAGACCACACAGCTTTCGAGCTGGTAGCTTGATGTCTGGGGAGGAAACACACCTGCCAAGGTGCCATGTGCGCGTGTGTACGCTGGAGACAGGCAGACACAAGCGCCCAAGTGAGAACTTAAGGTGGACAAACGCAATAGTGTGCCTTTGGATCATTACCAATATGTGTCCTTGAAACACCATGTTTTGTGTGACTACCCTGTTGTTCCAAAGGAGGTTGGTAGTCACTCCATCGCTTTTACTTTGGCAGAATAAGTTGACCAAAAGGAAAATGGTGTCTCTGAGGAGCCCATGGTTGGGCTTTCCCCATGCCGGTTCCCACCATCGTTTGGGATCCTCCTTTGTACAAGCCCTTGAGCTGCTAGAAACATGATGTCTAACAAGAATAAGCCTTGGCCCTGCCTTCATGCACTTCCAATTTCTCTTGGAGGGAGCAGAGAAGCAGGTGATGGTCATGGACAAAGGCAGGGAAGCTTGGTGGTGCTGTTTGATGGAGCCTGAACACATTTTGGTTCGTTCCAATTATTTCTTTTTGGAGCTGGCTCACTTTCTTTCATGAGCACAATATTTGGGCCAGTTGTCCAACGAGCACTGCAGAGGAACAAGTTCTCCACGCAGCTGGGAGATAGAGAACAGAATTGGTTCGGTTCAGATCCTGATTTGTGCTAGGCTTCCAGGTTCCCGTGCTTCCGGCCAGAAGAGCTAAACAAACACCCAAACAGGAGGCCGCGCGTCCTCCTGCAAGGGGCACACTGGGGCATCCTCCCTGCTCCAGCCAGCCCTGGGGCGCAGGCCGGACCGGGGCGCGGGCCCCAGAGCGCAGCTCCTTCCAGGGCGGAGGGCGGCGCGAGGGAGGGAGCGAGGGAAGGGAAAGGCGAGCGTGAGCTGCCTCAAATGCTTGGAATAATTCCGCTTCCGTTTGGAAAGCCGCAGTCTCAGTCCCGCCGCCGCCCGCCCAGCTCCAGCTCGGCGTCCTGCTCGGCCCGCGGCTGCCCGCTCCGCCGCCATGGCTACCTCCCCGCAGAAGTCGCCCTCTGTCCCCAAGTCCCCCACTCCCAAGTCGCCCCCGTCCCGCAAGAAAGATGACTCCTTCTTGGGGAAACTCGGAGGGACCTTGGCCCGGAGGAAGAAAGCCAAGGAAGGTAAGTGCGGTCGAGCGCGACCGCCCGCAGGGGCCGGGGGCTGGGGTCGGCGCGGCGGAGCTGGGCGGGAGCGCGCGGCGGGTGCCCGGCGCGGTCGGCGCGCAGCGGTGCGTGCGCGCGCTGCCTGGAAGTCGGGCGGGAGCGAGACGCGCCCCGCAGTGCGGCCCTGCGCGGGTGGGACGCCCAGGCCGCTCTGCCCGCCGCCGCCCGGATGCTGCTCTCCTGGCCTGGGACCAGGCCGACGCCTCCGCCGGGCCGCGGGCGGGCGGGCGCCGCGTGGCTTCGGAAGGCGGCGGGACCCGGAGCCCGGGCCGGCACCCAGCCCGTAGGCAGCGTCGTCCAGTAGGCCGGTGTCCCCGCCCTCTCCGCGCCCGAGGGCTGGCATTTACCAAGTTTCTAAGGAAACTTTGCACTCTGCCTTCATTGGTGTTTAAAATCACGTCGTTTGGACTTGCTGAAGTCCTTTTGTAGGAGCGAAGCAGCGCTGGCCTTTTTGACTCTTGTACATCCCTAGGGCTCTGTTAATGGAGTTGATCGATATCAAATGTTTGTTGAATGAATGAGTGAAGAACTGGCTGTCCCAGCCGCCCTGCGCTCTAGTAAATGATAAACTAAACCCTCACCCAGGAGTACCCGGGTCAGATACAAACTTGGCGTCATGGGCCATGACCCTGCTGTGAACTCACACATTCAGGGACTTTACAAAGCACATTTTCTTTTTCTTTTTCTTCCCCCCACCGTGGTGAAATGAGGCGATCTTGTTTCTTCTTAGGATATAAGTTTGTCCCATGGGCAGAGTTTGCATCCTCGTTTTTGATTTGAAAAAATGAGGCTGCATTTCTCAAGAAGTATTCTAGGGATGGATGGATATGTGGGTAGAAGTTGCCAGGTTAAAATGTTTTGAGTAGATTGCTCAGTGGATTGGAAATAACCCTTCGGAAAGCTATAATGCAGAGATGTAAAATAAGTTTTATGTTCTCAAATTATCTTAAAGCATTAAAAACAGTTTTGGTGTTGAGAATTAGAAATCTGGACACAGAAGCTAGACCTCTGTTCTGTAGTTGAAAGCAAGAAGCAGCAAACACATCCCCCACATTTTCCTCAGTTATGTTAGTTCTACCTCACTCTCAGGCAGTGTGTTCCAAGACCCCAGTGGATGCCTGAAATCACTGATAGTGCCAAACCCCATTTCAAAGTTTTTTTTTTTTTGCCTGATACAAAAATACTTGTGATAAGGTTTAATTTATAGGCTAGGCACTGTTAGAGGTTAACAATAGTAACTATAATAAGTTATGTGAATGCGGCCTCTCAAAGTCTTATTCTGTGTACTGTTGTGATGATGTGAAATGATACACTTCCTATGTAATGAGAAGTGGGGCCAGAGACATTGGCATTGTGATATGGTGTTAGACTACAAGGTAGGGGTTACTTGAATACAAGCACTGCAGTATTGTGATAGTGGATCTCATAACTGAGGTGATGACCAAGATAACTACCAAGTGACTAATAGTGGGTAGCATATACAGTGTGGATGCGCTGGACAAAGGGATGATTTGTGTCCTGGGCAGGAGTGGGTGGGCTAACATGCGATTTCCTCATGCTACTCAGAATGGTATGCAGTTTCAGACTTGTGAAATATGTATCTGGAATATTCCACTTATGGAGTGCAATTTAAAACTTATGAGTTGTTTATTTCTTGAATTTTCCACTTAATATTTTCTGACTGAAGTTGAGTGCAGGTAACAAACCATAGAAAGTGAAAGTACAGGTAAGGGGACTACTGTGTTTTGGCAAACCAGTGATTAGTCTACAGTTGGTGGCAAATCATGAAATCGTGGCTTGTAAGCCCTTTTCTAGGCTATCCTTCTAACAGTTTCCTACAGTGTTTCTAATATGGGATCATGCAGCTTTGACCTGGGCAACTCAATTGCTGAATCTCATGACCTGCCAGGGATACTTACCCCACCTTTACATTTAGTCAAAGTGTGGTTTCTCTGTACCTGCTATTGTCTCTGGAGCCAGGAGAGTAAATCTGTTGGTGACCATTTACCATTTTCAAGTAGACTGCTTTCTGGAGTCTTCCTTGACCAGGCCAAACATCCCCTATTCCTAGAGCTTGTCTGCATAGACGTGACTTTAAGACTGTCTGGCACCCTGTCTCTGTCGTTTCTTTAAGGGTCTGTGCAGGAAACAGAAGGCCAACTTAGTTGGGATTTTGAAAATAATTAGTGAAGGGATTATTCATAGAGCTGTGGGCAGGTTAAAGGAATTAAGAAAGGATGTTGCGGAGCCGATGGGCTGGTAACATGGATAGGGAAGCTGTTACCACTTCAAAGTCTGAAGGGACAAGGGAAGCCAACTGGAACCTGTTAGAAGCAGGAACTGTGGAAGAGGGGCTGTCCAAAAGGAACTGTCATTGTAAAATGACGTAGCCACTTTCAGAAATGTGCAGAGGGAGAGAATGGAACAAAGCTGAAGCCAGCGGGAAGCCGCTAGGACTAGGGAATTTAGGTACAGCAATTTGTAGGTGCTAGCTCCTACGTATTCTTCAGCAGAGAATAGATCACAGAGGGAATGGAGGGAAATGGTGAGTACCGCGTCGACCCTGTCAAAGGGTGCTACCCAGACGTCTACACAGTACAATAGTCAAAGCCAGTCACCCCAGAATGGAACAGGACGGTTGCCTTCTTATTCTAGCAAAGATTATGTTCCCTTAATGCAGCTGGGGTGTTCTTTCTTTACTCTTCTAGCCACACCACACAATCTCTTATTGAGTTTGTTATCAGCTTACTCAAAGGCATTTTTATATTTGTTGCTTCTAAACCATGCCCTTCCTTATCTTAGATTCCTTCAATTGGGTTTTTGAAACCAAGTGAAAGATCTTTGTTTTATCCCTGTTATACTTAACTGTGAAGTCCTGCTTGTCATTCAGCCTGTTAGTTAATTCAGGGGCCTAAAGTGGGTAAATGGAAGAGCACATGGCTGCTAATAGGACTGGCCACCACCCAGTGTAGCTGATTGCTGCTGCATGGGGGTGGCAGTGGGATTGGTGTGAAATGACTGTTCATAGTGACTGTGTGCTGCAACTCCAGGGTCAGGGCTGCCCCTGTCCAGGGCCTGCTAGCCATCCCTGCAGTCACAAGAAGCTGGTTCTTACTCTGCATTCTTTTTTTTTTTTTTTTTCAAAGAATCAATTTTATGAGCTGGAGCAGTAGCTCAGCAGGTTGCGGCACTTGCCTGGCAGGCTGAATGCGCGGGTTAGAACCCCAGTGCCATGTGCACAGCAAGGTCTTGGAACAATGAAAGCCACATGAAAAACTAAATGAAATTGATTCTCTTTCTCTCTGTCTCTCTCTCTTTAGGAGAAAGAAAATCAATTTTATTTAGTTTTTTGTGTGTTTTTCATGTAATTTTCATTGCTTCAACACTTCTCTGCATACGTGGTGCTGGGGTTCAAACCCAGGTCCTCATACATGCCAGGCAAGCACTGTAACCGCCAAGCCACCGCTCCAGCTCTCTTGCTCTGCATTATGCATGCATTCACAGCTCTGTGCTTGCCCAAATCTGCCGCCTTCTACTTTCCCCTAATGTTCTAGAACTTCTCATTTTCAAGAGAATTGAGATCACTGATATCTATATGTCCACAGATTATTCCAGTGCTTTGGCATGGCATTCTCCTGGGCCCAAGAACTCCCATTCACTCATTTAATACCTGCTGTGTTCCCTCAGTACGTAAAACACAAATATTGGCAAGACATAATACATGTTAGAATATTTACATTAATAATTTCATGTAAAATATGTGTTCCTATGGATAATACATCATAAAATGATTATGCCTCATAAGAATACTTTGTTTTTTTATTTTTAATTTATTTTTTGCAGTGCTAGGGATGGAACCCAGGGCTTTGCACATGCTAGACAAGCACTCTACAACTTAGCTACATCCCCAACACCTCGCAGAAATACATTAAACAAATTCCGACTCCTTTTTTTTTTTTTAAAGAGAGGAATGGCAAGAGAGAGAGGAATCAGTTTTATTTAGTGTTTCATGTGCCTTTCGTTGCTCTGACACTTGGTTGAGTACGTGGTACTGGCTGGCGTCCTCACGCATGCCAGTCAAGCACTGAAACTGCTGAGCCACCATTCCAGCCCCCAACTCTTGCATGTTTATAAGAAAAAATAGTGTTAGGCAAGAGAAAATGGGGATTCAAAATATGGTCTTTAGGATTAGACCTGTTTGGGTTGATTTTCATTCTAGCCCCTTATTTATTGCTGTGACTTAGGACAAGTTCCTTCAAACCTGTTATCTTCTGTTTCTTCACCTGTAACGTGAAAATAAAAATTATTTCTTTACATGGAGGTTGTGAGGCTAAAGTGAGATAGATTATGGAATATACATTGCATGACACAAATAATGGTAGGTGTTAAAACTGAGAACTCAATTTTAAAGAGTTTTTGGAATAATAGACTTTTTATTATGGAATGCAGAAAGCTTTTACAGATTCTACAAATAGCCAAGTAGCCCATGATTGTATGGAACCTGTGTGGCACTATGGTCCCTTTAGGAATTAAGAAGTCTTTCTTTGCACATCTGATCCTCCTGTTTGCCAAGATGGTTGTATTTTGGCGTTTCAGATTGTCTGGGCCCACTCTCATGAGTTGTGGGTAGATGGCTTTGTTTTTCTCTGTGGATCTTCTCTTCTGGGTTTCCAGTCCCCGTTGTCCATAACCCGCTATGTCGGTTCCTAAAGTGGTCTGTTGGAATCAGTTTGCCAGAGGGTTGGTCTTCATCTTTCTTCCCCCAGATGTGTCCCTAATATGTGCTCTTTCAGGACACCATCTTGACTTATCTGTCAGCTGAACACGTCCCAGATTAGATCAGCAGCAGTGGGCAGTGTCTTTACTCTTTTAATATGTTCTGATTTCCAGAGTTTTACATTTTGCATAATAATAGTAATGATTTTTATTTCAGTTTCGGGGATCAAACTGAGGGGCCTCACATATGCAACAAGTACTCTACCACTGAGCCCCAGCCCCAGCCCTAAAGCCACAGTTCTTTTGACAAGACTAGCATCTACCCCTTGATGCTGACCGACTGTTCAGCATTTCTAGGGAAACTCCCCAGTCCCTGCAACAGATTTTGATTTCTCGAGTGAGCCGGTCCTCGGCACTGCAGAGCAGTCTACGTCTTCTCTCCTATTCAGCTGCATTCTCGTTTTCCAGAGTGCCTTTCCGAGCCCACCGCACTCAAGTGCTTCCCTGGACTTTGAGATAGAAAACTGAGGGTCAGGGGTGAGCGACTTCATGTCCCCTTCACCCTGCCTAGTACCACCCCATCTGTAGTCCTCCTTTCATGCTGCTTCCTGTTGCAGATCCTTCCAAGGAGGTTCCTTCTCTCTTCCTCTCAGTCTCCTCCCAGACTGGGGATAGCCAGATACCCTGCTTTTCATATTCCCAGCCTTTTTCTTGCCACTCTGTCCCTCCAACAATTTATTTTGTTAGTATGCTTAAGTCTTTCCCATTGAAGAAAATTTGGTACTGGTTTGCTCTTAAGCTGTCCCTCAGCATTCTCAAAAGGGCTGTCTACTTCCTTTTTCTTTCTGATCTCCTAGGCCCTTTCCGATTTAGTATTCCTGTTTTTTCCCCCAAGTTACATCTGCCAGGCACAGTGTTGAGTGCTGAAATGGAAAACAGACGAAAATTCCTGTCCTCATGAGCTTACATCCAAATGGAGAAGAAATGATAATAAGTTGGTAAAAAGTGTGTATTTTGTTAGAGTTGGTGATAAGTGCTGTAGAGCAGAATTGGGCAGGAAAAAGAAGTTGTGCTGTGGGAGAGGGATCATTGGTGATTTTAAATAGGATGGCTAGCAAAGGCCTCCCTGGGAAGGGTCCTGAAGGATTGAGGGAGAGTCCTACATGTTTTAGAGATAAACCTTGCAGGTGGAAGAAGTGACAGATTCAAAGATCCTGAGCCAGGAGTGGCCCTGATGATCAACAAGGAGGTCCCTATGACTAGTGGAGAGAGGAAGCACATTTACAGAAGACAGGAGGTCCCTAGGAAATTGTGGTGAGATTGTGCCGGGTCTTGGAGGCCAGTGTAAGATTTGGGCCTCTGCTTAGAGTGAAGACGGGAAGGTTTGGGAGGGTTCATACAAAATAGTGGCATGGCCTCACATCTGTTTCAACAGGCTCTCGCTGATGGTGTTAAGTGACTGGAAGCTGGGAGATGAGTCAGGAGCTCGACAGTGGTGGTCTGGAGCAGAGAGGGAGCTGTGGAGGGGCTGAGCTTGAATTCTGGAAGTAGTTTGAAGATATAGCAGATAGGAGTTACTGAAAGACTGGGTGGAAGATGAGAGAATGGAATCGATGATTCCAGGGGTTTGAGTTTGACCACCTGGGAAGATGAAGTTAATTTTACTCTGATGGAGAATCCTGCTGGACAGGCTGATTTGGTGAAGAAGAGACAGCTGGATTTTGGACCTGTCTACTTAGGGGCCTATTGAACTTCCAAGAGCAGGCAAGGAGTTTGCAGTTGTTCTACAAGTTGGATTTGGGGAGGGTCTGGGTGAAGTTACAGCTGTGCATAGCTGTATTTGAACCCACAACACTGGGATCATTGAGCATGCACAGGAAATAGAAGTGGTCTTGCCAGGCACGGTGGTGCACACCTGTAGTCTCAGCTATTGGGGAGGTTGAGGCAGGAGGATCGTCAAGTTCTAGGCCAACCTTGGTAACTTGGTGAGACCTTGCTTAAAATTTAAAAAAAAATAAAATTAAAAGGAGTGGAGGAGTAGTTCAGTGAAAGAGCGCCCCTGTGTGTAATCCCCAGTATGAGAGAGAAAGAGAAAAAGGAAAGAAGGAAATAAGGAAGGAAGGAAATTGAAGGTATCCAAGGACTGAATCAGATGACTTTCCCACATTTAAAACTGGAGATAAGGGGTTGGGGATTTAGCTCAGTGGTAGAGCGCTTGCCTAGCATGAGCAAGGTCCCAAGTTCGGGCCTTAGCCCTAAAAAAAAAAAAACAACAACAACAACAAAAAAAAACTGGAGGTAAGGAGGCACCAGTGAGAGAGACTGAAGAGGAAGTCAATTGGAGAACCGATTCAGTTATACTCTCTTAAGTGATTTCCTGCTTGAGGTCTCCAAAATCCTGTCTCCTTTTCCTCCCTTTTAAAATTTTTTATTTTATTAGAGAGAGCACGAATGTGTATGTGGTGCTGGCCTTCAAACCTGGGTCCACACCCATACCAGGCAAGGGCCCTACCGCTGAGCCACTGCTCCAGCCCCTCCTGTCTCCTTTCCAATCCTGATTCTGCTTGGGCTCTTGGAGACATTTGGCAACTCCCTCTTTTCCTTAAAAGGATCTTCAGCAATTAATAAGAAAGAAAGAAAGAACAAATCATTTCCTCCATACACTTTATCTACCTGAATTTGTTTTCTGTGTCTCCCCTCCTTTGCTCTTTTGGGTCTTCTGTTTGCTGCTCAGCAGGGTTTCCTGGGCTTCTGACTTCCCCTGCTTTGCCCTCTGGTTTTCTCCTCTGGGCTCTCTCACCTGCTCCTGTAGCCTCAACCACCATCCTCCCATTCCTTGCCTCAGACCTTGACCCACTGTCCAGATACATCTTTGCACCTATTGGATGTGTCACAGGATCCTAAACTCAGCATGCCCTCAGTGGAATTATTATTTGTTCCACTTGCCCAAGTCTGCTCCAATTGTTCTGACTGCCTAAGGCTGAGATGTTGTGGGCATCTTCTGTTTTGGAGGTCACAGATTTTGTTAATACCCTCAGTCACATTCAGCACTACTTTGTCACCATAGATGACAGGTGCATGAACAAGTGTGGCTGTGTTCCGCTAGCTATGGACACTTAAATTTGAATTTCACGTGTCATGCAATCGTCTCCTTTGTTCTTTTTCAACCATTTAGAAGCCATTCTCAGCAGTGGGCCTGTATAAAGTGGAGAGCAGGCTGGATGTGGCCTGTCAGCAGGGAGGGGTTCACTCCATCATCTCTCTCTCTCTCTCTCTTTTTTTTTTCTCCAAAGAGAGAAGGACAGTGTGTGAGAGAGAGAGACAGGGAGACTGAATTTTTTATTTTGTTTTTCACATGTCTTTCATTGCTCTGACACTTAGTTGTGTACATGGTGCTGGGGTTTGAACTCTTGTACTCCGCATGCCAGGCAAGCGCTGTAACCACGGAGCCACTGCTCCAGCCCCCATTTCATCTCTCTTGAAGGCCTGATAATGCTGCCTTCTGAAAATCACTGTTTTAATTCAGGCCTCTGTAGGTACTCTTTGTCTTCTTTTAGATTACTTGTTTATTTTAAAAATTCTACCCCCTTCATTTTCTACCTGAAGTGTTGCAGTTATCCGCCCACCTAGTTTCCCTATCTCTGGGCCATTTGTTATTCAGCCTATCCATCAGCCTTTTGCCAATATGTTGTTCTTGAAAACATAAAGTTAACCTCTCCCCAAGAGAGCCTTCACAACTACTCTCTGCTTTGTTTTCTGTCCTGTCCCCTCTATTTCCCTTCCAAGAAATCTCCCATGTTCACCAGCCAGTCACCATTCATTCCCCAAACACATCATGTTCTTCCACATGCTCTCACCTTTACACACGCCACTCCATACTTCTAGAAAGACGTTCTTCCCCTCTCTGTTTAACAAATTCTAGTCTTTCATTAAAACCCACCTCGGATCTCCCCTTCTGCATGCCACCTTCCATAGCATCCACAGGAAGGACCTTTGCTTCTCTGTGACCCACAGCACCTTGTCCCTACTCTGTTGTGGCACTGACCACGCTGCATTTCAGTCACTTGTGACTGTGCATTCACACATAGTATGGAGACTTCTTCCTGGATCCCTCCTGCCTAACATGCATGGTATTTAGCATATACCAATACTGAAATTTCTGTGGAGTGTATTTCCTATATTTATCCTGGTGGAGATAGCTCACCGCTAACTGGTCGTATAATTTTAGACAAGTTTCTTCTGCTTTCTGGTGTCATTTGCCCATTTCTGATATTAGGAGATTAGGCTAAATAACATCTCGGGGCCCTTGAAGTCCTTCTGTTCTGTGATTTCTGAGCTCTTGTTGCACCAGGCTTCTCTCAAATTCAGTTTTATTGTCCATGTAGGGTGGTCTGGGAATTACATCATCACAAAGACCTCTTTCTTTACTCCACTAATGAAGGCACCTCTGTGTCGGGCGGAGGAGATGGATACCAGGATAAGTGGGCCCCGGCCCAAGGACACCTCCATATTAGGAATCAGACTCCTTGTCTCATGGAATATCTCTGTTCGGTTAACAAGCACAGTTTATAATTATGTTTTAGCCATTAGTGCAGGAGGAGAGATGAAATCCTCATGTAAACATTTGTAAGCATCTAAAATCTCCACTCACTGTCCTGGAAAAAAGCAACATTTGAGGAAGGCCCTATAACAATTTCAATAATAAAACACTAAAAAAATAAAAATAAAATGCTTTTAAAAATGGATGTAAAGTTTTCACTATGGGTAGCCGAGAATCAGTAGGAAATCCAAATGAGGGGTTTACTTGAAGATCAGTGCTCCTAGCTGGACAAGGGGTGTCATCAGGCTGGGGCCCTGGGGCTTACCCTTCCCTTTCATTTCCCCTGCATGTGGGGCAGGAGTTGTGTTTGCTGTACCCACGTTCATATCCTAGCTCTTAACAAGCACTCTGTGAATGTTTCGTTGCTAACTGCCTGGGTCATCAATGCCTTATTCCCCTTGAGGGAGTCCCTATGTTACGCCAAAGTCTGTTCTAACCTCAGGTGGGTCTTCTGGTCCCTGGACTCTATTCAGGTCTCAGCTTTCCCCCACTGTGTGTGTGTGTGTGTGTGTGTGTGTGTGTGTGTGTTTGTATGTGTGTGTGTGTGTAGCTTATAAAAAATGCCTCCTGTTTCCATCCAGGAATCTCTTTTTTTCTTATGGGAAGACATTTTCAACCACTCTTATTATTTGGCTAACCCATAAGGGCCATTGGGAGAGAGGTTTAGATCCTTCCTAGAATCTGTGGGTGCCGATTAAGTAGCTGTGGCACCAAATCTGCAAAGTTACCCCACTGGTCAGGGTGGGGTTGAGATGGTATATGGATGTCAGACAGCTTTGCATAAATTCATAGCTTTGTGCAAAGCCAATTCATGTCAGACTTCTCAAACAAAGAAGATGAAGGTGAAACAGCTCATTGGCAAGATTTGGCAGACATAAGATACATGCAAGGACCAAAACTCTACAAGGGAGATTCAGAATTCCTTTAATTCCCCCACAAGGGAGATTCAGAATTCCTTTAATTCCCCCATATCCTGTCCCATTTCCCTCTCCCATCCTTTCTTGCTCATCTCTCTTTATTTCCTCACCAAAGTGTACCTGCCAAGGCAACTGAAAGTCAGCCAGAAGCAGGACCAAACATCACTCCTCCGCAAGGAAGCACCTCCTCCCTAAACACAGAAAACAGAAGACAGAACAGCAACAACCACGCTCCCCCATTGAGGGGAAAAAAAAAAGAACAAACTACCAGGAGAAAATGGACCAATGCCACCCTTCCTGAGCTTCACCTTGAATTTGTTAATTGCAGCTGTGTAATTTTTATTCAGGACTGGGATAAATGTTTGCATAATGTGTCTGTCACTCTCTAGGACTCACCTAAAATCTAGTTCCGTTGGCATTTACTAAGTGATAAGTCGGTTTGCTTGGAACAGACCAGACTGCCAAAGCCTTGGTAAACCAACTTGGTGACCAGTAGTGTCACTGTCTTCTCTTTATACCAACCTTGGGAAAGGTTACAGCATTGGTGGAAGGAGCAGTGATCTTTTATCAGTTTGCACAGAAATATTTTTAGTTATTGCATATTCTCTTGCAAGAAAAAAATCACTTAGTATCTGATTTTTAAAATAAGTTTTTTCTTCCCCATTACAAAATTAATCCATGGTTATGGGGTTTATGGAAAAAGAGACAAAATAATTACACAGAGTTCTACTCCCAAAGGCAATCACTACTAGCATTTTGGTTTATTTCTTTCTATTCTTTTTCTTTATTATAACATCCCTCTTATTTACAATTTTGATTATAGTATATGTATTTTTATACCTTTATTTAATTTATTTTTTTGTGGTGCTGAGGATTGGACCTAGTGCCTCACATGTGCTAGGCAAGCACCTTACCACTGAACTATGAGCCCAGCCTCCCATATGTGATTTATAGATAAAAATCTTTGTGTTTCTTTAATTTTCACAATATATTTTTTGCTATTATAAATCTTATTAAATTTTTTATAGGCTTATAATATTCCATTAAGTGACTGGCCTATTAACTATTTCTTTTGGTCTTCTTTTTTTCTTTCTTTCTAGAAATAATGCTGCCTAAAACTTTTTTCAAAATTCAGATTAATTTTCTTTAGCTAGAGCCCTAAAGATGCAATTAGAAGGTCAAGGAGTAACAGTTGGCTTGTTTACATCAATAGTTAGAATTGATCATCAGGGAGAAATTACTGTTGTTGGGTCTGGTGATGTCTCTGGTAGGTTGTTTGAAGGTTAAAACAACATTGTTAAGCTGAAAATATGTTTTCATCTGGCTGGCAGGACCAGGTCCTCAAAGGTGATAGGGTAGGTCAGTAGGGGACAGAACAGAGTAAGGCTCTTTTACGGGTAGTCCTTGAGTTTGGAACCTTCTCTTATGGCCATTCTAACATCTTTTGTGGCCCTGGATAGCACCCTGATGTCCGGTCCCTTCTGATAGAGCCCAGGCAACCATGAAGCTGCCCTGGGAGTCAGAGCCCTGTTCCCTGAGTTCTCACCTTCTCATAGGAGACCCAGTGGAGCTTTGGTCTAGAATTCCCTCTTTCTCTTGCTTACTTCCTCTCCACCAGCCAAGGCCAGAATCCTTGGAATAACCCCCCCACCTTGGTAACCACAGTTACATGTGATGTATTCCCAGGACATGGGACCATTCTACTATAGACATATTTTAGGGTGAGCTGGTCCTGGTCATGCTGGGTCTTGAAGCCAGAGGAGGGCTCCCCATGGACCCCCAAGGCCACAAGGAAGGGGACAAGCGTGGGGAGGGAGCCTGCTGAGTTTCAGCCAGTGCCTCAGGGCTGTTTCCTCCACCTGCAGCCTGGTGTCTCCATTCTTTGGAGGATGGAATTGAGCCAGCTGGAGTCCTCATAGCCACACCCAACACCTGGGGGAGGGGGCTGGTCTGTTTCCCTGAGCCACTTAAGAAGCAGATGGAGAGATGTGTCTGTGTGGACGGCTTTTATTCCATCTATGAATCATATTCCATCCTTCACTCATTCCCTTACCTCTTTTAAAATCCAGAGCCAACTCTCCTCTTCTGTGCTGTGGAAAACAGCCAGACTCTGGGGAACCATAAACACAGCTCTGCGGGAAAAGGCAGCTCAGTTCTTGGGGGCAATGATGTTGACTTTTTCAATTCAAAACAATTTACTCCACATGATTTTTTTTTTTTTTTTTTTTTTTGGTGGTGGCCAACTTGACTTTGGCCACAGTGCCTGCTGGGAGCCCTGGTGGGGAGGAGGAAGGAGAAAGGAGTCCTGGAGGAGTCTGTAGTCCCACTCCCAAATTTAGGGGATAGTGCATATCAGGTTTGTCAAGGTAGGCAAACCAAGATGGCAGGGTACAGAGATTCTGAGCAGAGAATTGCTGGCATCTGTCAAGTACCTGAGTCCTGATGCAGGGACACTTTTCTGAATCCAGGGTAGGGGCTCAGATTTGTCAGGCAGTTTGGGGTCCTCACTAGTAGATGAGGGCAGGGCAGATGCAGTCTCACTGTGGAATCAGGACTTATTGGCCACACAGGGTAGAGGTGGGTGGGGAGGCTGATGCTCATAGAGGGAGCCTGGTTATGGGCCTGCACACCCCATCTTCCTATACTTCTGATCGGGAAAGAAGCTTATGTGTTAGGAGGCGTTTTCCCACTTACCATAGGCCTAATTGTCCCTAGTTTCCAGCCTTGGTAGGGAAGACTTGTACATGACAGGTAGTTACTCATGACAAGGTAGAATCCTGGGCAGCAGGAAAAGACAGTTTTTTTTTCTTCTATATTTTTTTGATTGAGAGATTTATTATAGAACAGCCATACAAGTTTTTAACAAAATAATATAAAATGTGTATAGATTCTGGATATTAGAATTACCCCCAGGAGTGTCCCCCCTCTCAATTACCCACCCTTGTCCCTCCCTTCCCCTTCCCACAATATCTCTAAAAAAATATTATGTTGTATAACATTACACCTTATCTGGAAGGAAATGACAGTTTTAATGCTGTTTGCAAAACACAGGAGGAGGGTAACACAATTCCATTTAAAGGAACTTTTAAGATATAGGCAAGAATGGAAATATCCCCTTGCAAGGAGTTATAAGAGCAAGAGCTGCCTCTTGGCTGAGGATCATAAGGCCTGTCTTGCTGGGCTCCATAGTCCCTCTAGTACAAGCCCAAATTCCTGTAGAACAGAATGATACCTTCCCTGCATTTCCTCCATAGCTGTCATTATGGTAAATTGCAAGGTGCCCTTGATGACTATGGAGAGGCAGATTGATTTGTTCCTTCTGATTGTCGCTGTGCTGAACATGGCTGAGGTGATGGGTGCCCAGATTTTACCCTTTGTAATGGCCCTGCCAGGGGTGGATGTTAGTGCAATTGGGACCTGACACTTCAATAAATCTGAGACATTCTGCCACGGAGATCAAAGTTCAGAATTGCTTAAATTGGTGTTAGAGCAGGTGGGAAACAGGAGTCCAGGGCCATGAATTGCATGGATGGCAATTGCCATTCAGTTTGAAGGCCTGAATGTCGGCTTTTCAAATGCTGTGACATCAATTTAAGTAACTCAGGCTCCTAACTACCCAGCTCTTTCAGTATTACTGGTTCTGGGAAGTATGAATCATGGTCTAACATATGCTCTTGTGTAAAAAAAAAAAAACAAAACAAAACAGCCTTGCTTGGACCTCTGGGGTTGAAAGCTTGTGTTTGTGTGGGGTAGGTATCAGTGGATTATCAGTTTTCATGGGACCCTGCTTGGGTGTGCTGGGACCCCTTGCTTTGACTTCCAACTCATAAACATGTGTGGGTCATGGCGTTGTCACTTGCACTTAGAGAGAGCGAGAAAGAATTAATCAATTTTATTTAGTTTTTCATCTGGTTTTCATTGCTCCAACACTTAGTTGTGTCCATGGTGGGGTTCAAATCTGGGTCCTCACACATGCCTGGCAAGCACGATACCCCTGAGCCACCGCTCCAGTCCAGATAGACCTGGATTTTAACCTAGGGCACCTAATTCCCAAAGGCTTCAGATGAGGCGGGAATGTGCTCTACTTTCTGAAGGTGATCTGATCTGTACAGAGGAGTGGGCACTTTTTTTTTAAATGTAGCAGCTTTATTGAGATATAATCCATCTATTTAAATGGTATAAGTCAGATTTAATATGTTCTCAGTGTGCAAATATTGCAGTAATCAGTTTTGGAACATTTTTTTGTCATCCAATGGAAAGAAACCCTATACCCATTAATATTTACTTTCCCTACCCATTCTCTACCCCTAAATAACCACTGCTCTACTTTCAGTCTGTACAGATTTGCCTATTCCAGACATTTTGTATAATGAAATCATACAATATAGGATCTTTTGTGACGGCTTCTTTCACTTAGCGTAATATTTGCAAGGTTTATCCATGTTGTAGCATGTATCAGTTCTTTGTTTCTTTTTATGGCTAAAAAATATTCTATTATATGGATATACCACATTCGGCTTATCAGTTCATCAGTTGATGGGCCCTTGGGCTGTTTGCATTTTGAGGATACTACCTATAAGCATTACGAATTTTCATGTACGTGTTTGTGCAGACACGAGTTGTTATTTCTCTTATGTAGATAATATAGTTAGGAGTGACATTGCAGGGCCATGTGGTTAAGTCTGTGTTCGACATTTTGAGGACCTGTCACACTGTTTTTTAAACTAGCTGCATCATTTTACATTTTCACCAGCAATGCACAAGGGGTCCGACTTCTTCACATCCTCGTCAACACCTGTAATTGTCTGCCTTTCCGATGGTAGCCATTGTAGTGTGGGTTAAGTAGATCTCATTTTGCTTTTTACTTGTATTTCCCTTACTGGCCAAATTTGAGCATTTTTTTTCAAGTGCTTTTAGGCCATTTGTTTAATTGAACACCAGTTTTAAAAATTCCATACAGTAGGGCAGGCGCGGTGGCGCTTGCCTGGCATGCACGAGGACGCGGGTTCAAACCAGGCAGGCACCATAACCACTGAGCTCCCGCTCCAGCCCCCATCCCTCTCTCTTTAAAAAAAAAAAAATTCTGTATAGTACAGTGCACATCTCCTCAGACCTGAACATCATGGCTGTGGGACTATTAACCCAGAAAGGTGCATGCTGAAGATATTGCCACCTCTTGTTTTCTTTTTTAATGCTGCTTGGAAGCACCAGAGACATGCTGCAGCTCGTATTAGGTGCATTTCATCTTGCAGAATAACTGCATCCCTGGGATATTTCCTGTTAAGCAAATTGTCACAATCCTGTTATGCCACTGGATTTTGGTATTAAATGGGAAATTGCCTGTAATACAATCTTTTTTGCCCCAAATTATAAAAATAGCAAAAAAAAAAAAAGTCATACTAGGAAAATACCAAGCCTTAAAATTTGTGTATTGAAGTGATATGTGGAAAATTTTGATAACATACTGTGGTATCTTTCCATTATTATAACAAAATATCTGACCTGATAAACTTATAAAAAGAGAAGGGTTTTTATTTTTATCATAGTTTTGGAGGTTCGTGTCCAAGATGGAATAGACCCATTGCTTTGGACTGTTGGTGGGTATGCCAAATGGCAATGGTGGGGAACGCATGGCAGGACAAACAGCTCATCTCATGGCCAGGAAGTAAAAGGGAGAGGATGGACTGGGGTCCCACAATCCCTTTTGAGAACACACCTGATGACCTAGGCCCCACCTTCTAAAGGTCCTACTATCTCCCAATAGCAGCACCCTGGGGTTCAAGCCTTTACTGCATTGACTTTGGGAGGACACTTTTCTAAACCATAGCATATGCTGTTACTTATCAAATAATACTACTAGTAGAAGTGACAGCAGTAACATAAACGCATCTAGTGTAAGCATGTGTACAGTGCTATTATGGTGCTGTACAGGTGCCTTACATACATTAACTTATCCAGTCTTCCTGATAGCCCCAATGAAGATGTTTTATCCCCTTCACAGACAAGGACACAGACACAACTGAGGTACAGAGAGGCCAGATAACTTGCCCAAGGTCAAGGCTTTTGTCCTAATTCAGGCAATGCAAGCTGCTATTAACAGATGAGTCCCAAGAACTCCAAAGCTGAATGTAATGAAAGTTCACTTATAGGGCGGTGGCTTGGTGGTTACGGTGCTTGCCCTGCATGCGCGAGTACACGGGTTCAAACACCAGCACCATGTACACAGCTAAGTGTCAGAGCAACGAAAGCCACGTGAAAAACTCAATAAAAATTGATTCATTCTCTCTCTCTCTCTCTCTCACTCTCTCAATTACTCTCTCACTTTCCTTTTCTCTTAAAACAACAACAACAACAACAAGAAGTTCACTTCTAATTTACAGCAGACCCAATGGCATTGCTTTTGATTGGATTGCACTCCTTATGGGCATTTAGGGATCCAGGCCTCTCTCATCTGAAGGCTCTGCCATCTTATAGACTCTTTCAGTTCTCACTACTCAGCCAATGGGTGAAAAAGAGGTCAAGAATTACAGGAGGAGGTTTTGGGAGCCAGCCCTGGATGTGGAGTATATGTGTCCCTGCTGCCCCTTGCCACCAGCAGGAGCTCAGCTAAGTGACTGCACTTCATGCCAGAGAGGCGGAGAAACCTAATGGCCATGTGTATTTTTCTGCCATTATTGGTAGGGGGAACACTTGGGGTTTGAACCCCAGGTAGAGTAGTTCCAGGCTTGCGTACTCTCCTACCTCACGGTCAATAGTGGTTTTAAACTCAGTTTTCTTTCCACAAGTAACAGTATTTGGTTGCCTGGATGCTATTGAAATCACTGTTTTTTGAAAACAAAATAACAGTAAGAACTACTATCGATTGAATATTTGCTCTGTGCCAGTCACTGTTCTAAGCATCTTACATGTTCTATTTCATTTAATCCTCACAGTAACTCCACACAATGATAGGTTGAGCATCCTTTTCCTGAAATGCTTGGGACCAGCACTGTTTCAGGTTTTGGAGAGTTTGGGATTTTGATATATTCACAAAGACTTCATTGGTAGATTTTGAAATATCTGCAAAGATTTATTTCTGAAATCTGAAATGCCCCCGAAGCTGAAACTGTTTTCAGGTGAGGAAGATGAAGCAGAGAGTTTTGTTCCATGTCTAAATCCACAGTGTTAAGAGGTATCACTGGTTGGACTTAGGATTGAAGGAAGAGAACAGAAGACAGGAATGCCAGAGCTAATGAGGTTGCAATCCAAAATGTAGCCTGAATTTTATGTGAGTCTCCCTTCAACAAATCCACTTCTGCGAGGAATTTATGAGACAGACAGGAAAATGTGAAGACTGATGGGGGAGCTGATGAAATTAAAGGACCTTCCTTAACTTACAGGGTGTGAAAATGGTGCAGTGGTCAGGTTAAAAGTTCCTTACTGGGGCTGGAGCAGGGGCTCAGTGGTTGCGAGGCTTGCCTGGTGTGCACAAGGACACAGGTTCAACCCAGCACCACGTATACAACGAAGTGTCAGAGCAACAAAAGCCACATGAAAAATTAAAGTTGAATCTCTCTCTCACTGTCCCTCTCTCTTAAAAAAAGTTTCTTATCTTTTTAAGAAACTCGTGGAAATGTTTGTGGATGATGTGATAAAACATCTAGAATGTGCTTCAAACCATGTGGAGTAGGGGGCTGAGGCATAGATGGAAAGCAGAATGGTTATTATCAAAAGGGGATGCTGCGTGGAGGCGTGTTGCATTGCTCTTTCTACTTTGGGGTGAATTTAAAATTTTCTATTTTAATTATGATAAAAAAGACCTCAGCAAATCATTAGGGTAGACTTTTGGGTGGCCCATATAATAAATGAAATGACAGGTGGCTCAAAGCACTGTGCACACTTCGTGATGGTCAACAGCTTTGTCCGGCGGATTTTTGGGGACTCGTGTGAGCCATTGGCCACTTTTTGAATTCTGATTCTGAGATCCTCCAGAAGGAAGCACTTAATGCCTGAAAAATTAGGCTCCTAAAGATGAGTCAGAGGTAGAAGCATGGGTTTCCTTGGCAAGGGAGAGACCAGCTAATGTCTAAGCTTTGCTCTGGCCACATGGCCGCAGGGTATCTACTTGGCAACCTGTGACAAATATCTTGGTGAAAGGTACAGTGTGGCCCAGGCCCCAGCTGCACTTTAATTAAACATTGAAAATCCAGCAGAGGGGGAACTGGCCCCCTCTGTGGGCCAGTTCTCCTCAGCCCCAGGTGAGGCCAGCTCCCAGCTGGCAAAGGGCCAGGAGGAAGGTAGGCCACAGGCCCTCTCTAGTTCCCAACACAAATCAACAGTGGCACTCAGCAGCCTGGCTTTCGACCCAATGCAAATTAAGCCTGGCATTTGGAGATGGTATTAAATGTTCTAAATCAATATTCTAGAGGCAGGATCAGAGCAATTAAAACCCTGCTTTCCCTCTCAGATCATTGGAACACGTGTGAATGTAAGTTTTTCAGTTCACTTTTAAAATGCAGCAGGTGCACAACGAAGGGATCTGTCTGCCCAGAGGTGCTCTGGGTGGTATTTATTCCATCCCTAGCCTTTCTGTGTGTATTCAACCTATGTTCATCACCTAGGGGTTTTCATATATCATGCCACATTTAATCCCTGAAGGAACCCCAGGGGGTCCTGTCATCTTCATTTAAAGAAACCGAGACTCAGAGGGTTGAAGTGACTTGTTCAAAGTCTCTTGGCATTTAAGTGGTAGAATAAGGATCTCGGTTTCTTCACTGAAACTGAAGTCTGACTCTTCGCCCACTATGACATCACAGGCCTTTCTGATTAGTGTGTTTTCATTCATCAATAATAATGAACAATGACAAATCAGTAGTATCAATAGTATCTGCTCAATAATTTACAGTCTTTTAAAGTGTTGGCAGTTTTTTGAGTTTGTTCATTTGTTCAGCACATGGGTATTGAGAAGAAGCCTGGGGAGGATGTTTCTGGACCCAGGAACCAGACTCTCTGGTGCCACCACAGGGGCTGTGGAACCTGGGACAAGTTTTTCATCCTCTCTGTGCTTTAGTCTCCTTATCCTACAGAGCAGGGTGTTACTGGTACCCACCTCACAAGATGGTCTTGAAAAGAATTGGTACCTGTCGAGTGCTGGCCCTTGGCATTCCAGGAATATGGTGGCCCTGCTGGACACCGCCTAGGCTCTGTCTTTGCTTTTGTGGAACTTTCTTCTTGTTCATGGCATGTTTAACTGTTTTATAGCATTACTTATATTCTTATTACACTAGCTAAATTCGTTTATGCTTTAAAAAAAATGCTAAGAGGCCAGAAATATAAACTGAGAAGTCAGGAGCCCTTTTCCTGCTCACTCCAGGCTTTAGAGTCAAAAGGGCCCTGTGTCAGGAAAGTGTTGCAAGCATATGTACTTTTTGGGTTTTTTTGTTTTTATTTTTGTTTGGTACCAGGGATGAACCCAAGGGTATTTAACCACTAAGTCACACCCCCAGCCCTTATATTTTAGCTTTTTGTTACTGGGGATTGAACCCAGGGTACTTAACCACTGAGCAACACCCCAGCTTTTTTTTTTTTTTTAAATTTTGAGGCAGGGTCTCCCTAAGTTGCTCAGGGCCTCCCTAAGTTGCTGATGCTGGCTTTGAACTGCAAGTCCTCCTGCTTTAGCCTCCAGATTACGGAAGCCGGCTACTGCACCCAGCTTTGTTTTTATACAACTGAAATACTATTGTCAAGAGTGTTCAACTCTTTATTCTTTTCTACTTATTTATTTGTCTTGGTATCCTTCACATATGGATTTACCTCCTTTTAAATTTTTTTTATTTTTTATTTATTTATTTTTTTTGGGCTGAGGACCAAACTTGGGACCTTGCACGTGCTAGGCAAGCGCTCTGCCACTGAGCTAAATCCCCAACCCCTACCTCCTTTTTTTAAAGCTGCTTTCTGCCAAATGTGGTAGTGCACGCCTATAATCCCAGCAACTTGGGAGACTGAGGCGGGCGGATCACAAGTTCAAAGCCAGCCTCAGCAACTTTACAAGGCCATAAGCAACTTAGCAAGACCCTTTCTCAAAATGAAAAATAGGTTGGGGATGTGGCTCAGTGGTGAAGTGCTCCTGGGTTCAATCCCTGGTACAAAAAAAAAAAAAGCTTCATCTTACATTGCATGGCTGTTAACATTCAGTACACATAGGTATTTAGCCAGTTCCTTCTCAGTGAACATATTAGTTTTTTGTAATGCTTGACTCTTCCAAACAATGATGCATCAAACATGCTTGCAGCCAAGCAAAAACATCCTGACCCAGTTTAAATGTACAATAAAATTCTTAGAGGTGGAATTGTTGAGTAAAACATTTGTTAGATCAGAATTTTCCTGGGTATTACCCAATTGGTCTCCAAAAGGGAAATGCTAGGGATGAAAAGGGCCTATTCAAACGTTTAAACTCTTGTTTCTTGTAAAGAATTAAATCGCCAACCTAGTGTGGTGGTGCACGCCTCAGCCCCTCGAGAGGCTGAGGCAGGAAGGTCACAAGTACGAGTCTCAGCAACTCAGCGAGGCCCTATATCAAATTTAAAATAAAGATAAATGCTGGGTCTATAGTTCAGTGGTAAAGCACCCCTGGGTTCAAAACCTGATCCCTGAAAAATTCAATCTTGAAAACGGGTTGGAAACTCAAAGTCATCCTGCTCTCTAATTTTGTCGGAAATGCTGGCTCTTCTTGGCTTTACATTTTTAGCAAGAATTCCCAGGCTCCTGCTTCTAGCACTTGGTGCAGTCAGGATGTTCTGGAGTTCAAGCAAAATTCCGTGTGTTCATCACCATCTGTCCTCTCCCAGGCCCTCGGCTTCCACTTTCCAGGGGAAGGCCTTCTATTTTCCTCCTTCAACTTTCAGGATAAATATTTAGAAACTTCACACTCTGTTGAAAGGCTTGCCCTTTGATGCACAGAGTCCAGATGTCTGCTGGGAGGAGGAGGTCACAGAGCATTCCCAAGCGGAGGTCTGAAGCCAGTGTGCTCAGTGTGCATAGCACGGCATAGTTCTCTCTGCCCCTGTGAACCCCTCCAGGCCAGGAGGCAGCTGGGCCCTTGCCAGCGTCCCTCCTCGTGCCTCTAGTCCACTCGGCAGGGACAGACAGGACTTGCTAACTGATTTCCTTTTAGGGATGACTGTTCCACACACTCCCAGCAACCGGGAGCAGAAATTGCAGTGACGAAGATAGTACATTACATGCAGGGCCACGGCAAGGACAGGGAAACCATGACTCACGAGCCCCAGCATCCTCCCTTACATTCCAAGAATTGCCTTCCTCTGGCTTAGGTCACTCCCTGAGAGCTGCACCCCTGCCAGACTGCAGGAAAAGGTTCACTGCTGTTTGTTGGCCAGGGTGAGGGGACCAAGTGAGGTCCCTAGCTGAAGTCCTAGATTTTTCATTTGGCCTGTTCTATTTTTCAGGGCTGAGGACTGAACTTGGGGCCTCACGCGTGCTAGGCAAGCGCTGTGCCACTGAGCTAAATCCCCAACCCCATTGGCGTGTTCCTTTGAATAGTCTGGCAACCCTGGCTTCCCCTAGAATGAGATACAGGGCATTTCTGCTCCTAAGAGACTTGCCGTCTAGCCTCTAGGGACCCCTGTCCTCTGTGCCCAGCCCGGTGTCCTGGATGGGAGAGAAATCTAATGGTTTGGTGACTCTGGGCCCATCACTTCATTTCTCTGAATCATGGGTTTTCCATCTGCAGAATGGGGATAAAAATAACTTCATATCAGTCTCTAGTGTTGCTAATAACTAAGGTGCTAATTTATGTCAAGTCAGAACCTGGCGCACAGGAAGCATTTAATATTACTTGCTATTATTACTATTATTTCTACCACTCCTCTTAACCCACTGGGAAATGTAATTGGCCATGGCTCTACCTTTCTCCATGACTTGTAATAATAGAACTTAATATATAGAGTTACTATGTTCCAAGATACTGTAGATAGGTATGTGCGTATATGTGTGTGTGTGCATGTGTATAAGTAGTTATAGGGTCTACTCTCATCCCTTCTTAAACATGAATAAACGGGGGCAGAGAAAGGTTGAACAGTCAGCCCATAGTAAGTAGTGGAATCGGCATTCAAACCAAAATTACTGATTCCAGAATCGGCTTTCCTAACCATTATATCCTGCCTCTCAGTCTATATTTGTATTTTTCTGTAAAAAAAAATTTCCAAAGATATAGCAGTAAAGAACATTTAGTTTTCTCTTTTATCTTTCATTTAAAAAATGCCAGGCTTTCATATAGGAGCAGTATAGGACTCTGAAAAATTGGGGATGTATGGAAAAGGAGTGTAAGATTCTTTCCTGGGGCACTTCTTTCCAGTCCTTGTGTGTGTGTGACTGCTGCACAGCTGTGGAACCTGGAGCTCGCCAGAGTCTGACAACAGTCAAGCTGGTCTGTCCCCTCTTCAGTTAGATGACTCCCTGGTCCAGCCACATGGGTGTTAAGGCAGCATCAAATTGCTGGAAGTTTCCAACTGCTTACTATAGAATTCTTGCCTTCTCCTGTCACTAACATGTAACCCCCCATTCACAGACTGGTGCTGTCTGCACATCACACACCGAGTCACTCTGACTTGATAAATGACGTTTCAGTTTACTTCTTTCTAGTATTTTTCCAATGCATTTTTATCAGTGTACACATTTCTCTTCCCCACTACATTTCTTGTGACAGAGTTACTGTGACCGGTTCATGAGTCTAATTTTTGATAATAATGATATTCCATCTGGAAGCTGTACCATAGATTACCAGCTATCTCTTCAATAGTGAGACTTGGGTATGTTTCCAATTATTTGCCATTTTTAAAATAAAGTGCCAATACTTTTGGAGAACTATTTTTCCGTATGTAAGATGACTTCGTGAGGGTACATTTCATAGGATGGAATTACTGGGTCAAACATTATGATGTCTTTTAAATTTCTTGATAGATATTACCAAATTACTTTCTAGAAGGAAGGAGCCGATACTTGTTCCTGGCAGTAGTCTGTTGGAGGGCCTGTTTCACAATAGCCCTTTCTGTATTTACTCTTATAATTTGCTTAATGGGAACAACCTTAATTGTTTTCATTTTAATTTCCTTGATTACCAGTGAGGTTGAACATTTTCTGTGCATGTGACCATTTCGGTCTTCTGCTTCACACTCAATTGAGCACCAGAATAAAAATTTATTACTTTGAACTGACTTCAAACTCCTTCAGATCGTAGGCCAGATAAATCTGCATGGAACATCTATGCATATTGATGTATGTGATCTCCCCCATCTAGGTCCCTCCCCTTTTCTCTGCTGCCAGAATGGGGGCCCACTCTTATTTGACCTCAGTTGTCCTCTCCTTTAGAAAATCCCATCTGAAT
>PVKS010001671.1:51985-135424 GCA_004027875.1 Aplodontia rufa
TTTTTTTTTTTTTTTTTTTTTTTTTTTTTAAGAGAGAGGGACAGTGAGAGAGACAGAGAAAGAGAGAAACAACTTTATTTAGTTTTTCACATGGCCTTAGTTGCTCCAACACTCAGTTGTGTACGTGGTGCTGGGGTTTGAACCCGGGTCCTCGTGCTTGCCAGGCAAGTGCCGAAACCGCTGAGCCACCACTCCAGCCCGATTACTGGCATTTCTGAGATGGTTTTATTAATTATGGGAAAGGGTTGGCTTTGAGCTCCAGCCATGAAGCTTTTGAAATACAACTCTTCTTTCTGTCCAGTGGCAGAGCTGCCATCGTTAGGGGGCAATAGTGTTGGGAAACGACAATCACAGGTCAGTCTTTAATGACACTTAAAATGGGTTTTCCTTTAACCACAAGACAACAATCAAGACAGCCCAGCGAGTTGAGACACTTCACACGGCTGTTCCAGAGACAGCACTGCCCAGGGATGCCTTTCTCGTTTTGTGATTCAGAGTTGTTGAATCTCCTTTCTAGGTCTCAACTCAGTCCCAGAAACCCACATACATTGTTTTTCTGATCCTTATGGTAATTTCTCTGTAATGCACTTGGCAGAACTGGACAGTCAATCTCAATCCTCTGTGACCTCCGGTTAGCTCTGCTGTTAAACCTTTATGCTGACTCACAGATCGTCAACCCCGCTAGCATGTGTGTCAGCCCCCAGCCTCCACAGAGGCCAGCACAGCGCTGCTCTAAGGTCCATGTCTCCATTTCCTCTCTCTCCCTCGTTTTTCCAAAGCCTTGTTATGTAAAACCCCTACCCTACTCTGCCTTCTACTTTGTCCACTTCTGTCCACCTCCATCCACCATTTCTATTTGTCGTAACAGTGGGAGGAGAGACGGGGACATCATGGGGAACATCTTGCTTATCTGCCGCGAACAACCTGGAATCCTTGGATTTGAGGTACCAGGGTGGCAAGCAGGGGTCCTGATGAGATTCCCCTGACAGTCATTGGGAACCTTCTTGACCCTCCGGGGAGCTGGTTCTCAGAGGCTGTTGCACGATGACAGTTGGAGTCCCTTAGCCTTCCCTGTGTCCAGCCAGAGCTCTGAGCATTTCTACTGTGGAACTGTGGGGTTCTGGTGCAGTAGACCTAGAGAGCATCTGGCCAAATGCTTGAGGTGTGTGTTCAATATTTATTGTTGGGGAGAAACTGATATTTATAACTAGGCTAGAAAGCATGGTTCTTCATAAGTATGTGTGTTTATTTCATGTGATTTTTCTGCAGTAAGCAACATCTTAAGCAATACAGTCAAGGAGTTAGAATTTAGAGACTCAAATACAGCTCTTGTTCGCACTAAACAGCTCTACTGTCTAGGGTTAGTCTGGAATCAGAATGTCAGTTGATCCAGACCTGCTGATGTCAGATTCAGCCGCCTGGTTTCTAGGGAGGTGTCGTGGCCTCTAGTTACACCTTGCAGCTTGCACATTTAGTCATGTAAAAACATTCATCTGAAGTAGCTTTCAAAGAGGACTAAGCTTCTTCTCCCTTCTGACCAAGTAGGCTATCTTCTTTGGCAGAAGTGGGACCAATTTATATGTATTTTGTCAGTTGTGGAAGAAGCAGTCTGTGGAAACCTGGGTTAGCTGTTGCTATAAATCCCTTTTATTCCATGGATGTTTTAGCATTTCTTATCAGTATGCACTCCAGGCTTGCCTTTATTATGGTCCTGTTTCATTCCTGGGAATTGGTTGGAGAGGGGACTTGCCAGCACCTTGCAGTATGGCCTTTGTGTGTTCTGTCCATCCATTCATTCACAAACACTGCATGTTACTCCAGCCTGCATTACTAGCAGGTCTTAGGGTGGAGGGTCCAGCATGGCACTCCAGAGTGCTTCGGAGTAAAAGGCTCACGATTTGGAGGAAATCAGCCTATTTGTTGCAGGAATGCTGGTATAAAGTGTCCCATGTCCCTGAGGATACAAAGGAGAGTGCCAAGGCCCCAGGAAGGGGATTTAGTCCTAAGGGGACTCAAAAGTACCCTCATCCGGGAGGGTCTGAAGAAGGGAAGAGGGAAAATCCTTGGTGCTTGGCTGCTCCAGTGTTCAGAGAGGCAGAATTTGAAGTGACCAGCAGTGGGCATTGCTGTCTTCCTCAGCAGGGCTGTCTTGCATGCCATGGGGATGGCAGCTGGCCAGGGCTTTGTGCCAATACTTAGGTAGGGACTGGAGAGGCTGCTGAGAGTGGAAAGAACGCCGAGTTGAGCTCCACTTGGGGCAGTGTGGGTGGCCTTGCTCACTTCCAGCTGTGAGCTTGAGTCATCAGGCATCCTGGCCAGTATGCATTGGACACGTGGCAGAGCCCTGAGTGCCTTTGGTCCTGGCACTTGATCCCAACCGTCCTCATCCTTCCTGAAGCTTAATGGTCCATTGTCTGCAGTCATGAAGAAGGCTGTGGAAGGCTGGGAGAAGACCCTGTAATGTAATTGACATGGTTCTCCCACGGTCCATATGGGGACAGTAATGAACATCACATGTGTCTAGTGTTACAGTTTACAAAGGAAGGAATTTGGACTGTTTCAGCTACCAGCTGGGGATCTTGGTGCTGCTCACTTAAACCTTATTAGCCTCAGTTTCCTCATTTATAAAACAGGGATAATAAAAGTTGCTGCCTTGCCCATCTGACTGGTTTTTCATTTGAGAAAAGAGGCTTTTTCCTTTGGGCAGGAAGGAAGAAGCGGGAGGCAGAATGTGACATAAAAACAAAAACAAAAATGTAAGCAGAGATGGGACGGATCTGGAGGAAAGGCCAAGAATAAGAATTTTGACTTGGGTAGCAGGTGAGATTAATAGAGAAGGGTGTCCTCCTCTTCAGGCTGCCTGAAATCACACAAAATAACTTTTAATGGACATTAAAATTGCTTCACTGAATGCAAGTCACATTGTGAAGTATGTTACTGATTGTAAAAGTAACACATGCTCGGAGGAAAAATTTAGAAAAATCATTAAATATAAAGACAAACATTAAAATAGCTCATAATCTTTATACTCAATATTTGGATGCTTCTTCTCTTTCATTGTCCATAATGCAATATTTTAAGAATAGAAGCGATTGTACCATATATTCAGCAATAGGACCCAAGCCGGACCCAGGCCTTTTCAATGTTTTTTATGCATACACATTTTTAACTTTGTTTTCCCGAAATTACACTCACACTGCTCATCCATGAGGGTTCTTCAGAGAAACAGAACCCCTGAGGGCCCTGTCTGAAGAGATTTGTTTTAAGGAGTTGGCTCAGGTGATTGTGAGGTTGGCAAGTCCGAACCTGTAAGGCAGTCAGCCTTCTAGGCTGGAGGCACGAGGAGCAGTCAAGGCCGCAGTCTGGAGGCAGAATTCCATCTCCTCCAACAAGTCTGACTTTGCTTCTAAGGCCTTCACCTGATTGATGGGATGAGGCCCAGCCTTGTTAGGGAGGGTAGAGTCTTTTACCTTAGGTCATCTGAGTTAGATGTCAATCACATCTACAAAGCACCTTCCCAGCAACATCTAGATTAGATTAGCTAACTGGGTGATAGACCCTGGCCAAGTTGGCACATAAAACTAACCATCACATGCTACACACTCCAATTTCATGTTTCGATTTTTTTAAATTTTGCATGTCATGAACATTTTCCCCATAGCTCCAAATATTTGAAAAGAGCTTAATACTTAAAGGACTGTATTATATTCTCACCAAAGGCTTGACCATGATTTATTTAGAAATTTCCATGATGTTCGATATGTGGGGGATCTGTTCTTTGCTGTAGATGTAATTTTGTTATAAACATCTTTGCATGCCTCTTCTTCGTATGTGTTCCTTATTGGCCCCTAGAATGTATTCATTAGTATGGAATTACTAGGTCAAAAGGTATGAAGAGCTGAAGATTTTTAAGTTTTTGATATACATTGCTGAATTCTTTCTACTATGTTGCTTCTCAAAGTGTGATCCTTAGACTGATACCGTCAATAGCACCTGTGTTGTGAAGAATGCAGTCTTGGGCTTCACCCTAGACCCACTGAACCAGTCTGCATTTTAGCAAGATCCCCAGGTGACTTGCAGATACTTTAAAGTGTGAGGTACTGCCCAAGAAAATTCTCACCAGTTTATAGTCTTACCTGAAGTACAGAGAGACTTGTTTCACTACATTCTCATCAGAACTGGGCATTATTTTGCTTTTCATCTTTGCTAATTTGATAGCCAAGCAATCATATTCTATTGTTCTTTTGATTTTTATTTTATAGTAAATTTATCAAAAAGAGACTTCCATAGGAGTTCAGTCAGGAAGAGCGTTCCTTTTTCTTGTCCCAGTACAAGGTAAAACACCCATGACCTCGTTTAGGTCATTATAACTTACTTATAGGTACAAAAGTTTAGTCCCGTCTGAAATCAAAACTTTGCAATCCAGTTTCATGCCCTTGCCTGCTCTCAGCTCAGCCTGCCCAGCTTAGGCACCTGCAGTGGGGTTGGGGCCTGGATGGTGGCCTGTGTTGTAGTCTGTTCTGGCTGCTGTAACAAAAATGCCATAGACTGGGTGGCTTATAAACACCAGAAATGACTTTTTTTTTTTTTTTGGTAGTTCTAGAGGCTGGGTGGTCCAAGATCAAGAGCCTAGCAGCCTTGGGGTTTGATGAGGACCCCTGTCCTGAGATGACACTGCCTAGCTGTGTCCTTGCATGGTGTCTCTGGAGTCTCTTGTGAGAACACTAATCCCACTCCTCAGGGCTCACCCTCTTGACCTTGTCACCTCCCCCTTGGGGGGGGGCACAGATATCCTGATCTTACCTGCAGCTGGGGCTGGAAGCAATGTGGCCATAGGGGCACAAGCCTTCCCAGGTTGTTCCTTTGTCCTCTTGGCCTCCTGCTTGCTGCTGGCTTGCTGGCCCTTTGCCAGTGCTCCATATTTGGTTCTTCAGAGGCCCTGTGGGGAATTTTTGGACAGCGCTTCAATGTGGTTAGCTTGGTTGGGCTTTCAGTCTCTGGAATTCATGATGCAATGGCCTCGGTCACACATTAAAATAACGGCCCTCCAGGGCTGCCCGGAGAAAATCAGGACGGCATCTTTTTAATTTCCCCACAAAGTCAACAAAGCGGACCCCAAACTCTAATGTTTAAAGTGTGTATGTCTGATTATTAGAATGTGGAAAGATCCAATCCTGAGGAGGCTGGAACCATCTTCCTGGTTAATGCTCGTTTTTGAAGTCTCAGTTCTACCTCGGACGTCTTCTGGAATAATGTAAAAATATAATTTACTGTGGGCATTGTAGGCCGAATGGGTGCCCAGGAGAGGCTATATGTTGTTATATTTTTGGGATTGTAGCATAGAGGAGGGAAACCATGGTGGGGTGTTTTAAAATATTTCATTTAAAACATGCTCAGTAAATAAATTCTTTCCAGCCAACTTTTCAAGATGTTTTCTGAGGCCAGAATACTGTAAACACTCCCTCTTGGTGGGGGAGGAGAGGGAGTTGATCAGGCTCTATTTACGTGTCACCATCCCATATTTTCTCCTTTTGGTCTCTTCTTACACCCTCCCAGGTGTCCCCAGCTGCTCAAGCGATCCCCCAGCTCAGAGGGAAGCAGCCTGGTACACTCGAGGCGGGGATGGGTTCTCCCTGCAGCACCCTTGGGATGCTTCACAGCCTCTCCCAGGGCCTTAGCGTGAAGGCAGTGCTTAGCCCAAGGAAGTGGAGGCCTGATTGATGGCTTTGAGTTGCAGAAGTATTTTGTGCTTGGAGGCCTTTTTGGCCCCTACTCTGCCTGATAAGGAATAGATCTTCCTGCCATCCAGTCCATATTTCCTTTAAAATAAATGTTACTAGAACACAGGCTTCTCTCCTGCTCAGGAATCTACCATGATTCCCCATCCTTTTTTTTTTTTCTTTTAACTTTTTTTGTTTGTTTGTTTGTTTTAGGGAGAGAGAGTGAGAGAGAGAAAGAATTAATTTTACTTATTTTTCCATCTGGCCTTTGTTTCTCCAACACTTAGTTGTACATGATGCTGGGGTTCGAACCCTGGTCCTCGCGCTTGCCAGGCAAGTGTTCCAACTGCTGAGTCACTGCTCCAGCCAAACTCCCCATCCTTTTAAAGACAGCATAAATTCCTCAGTTCAGCTTCGAGTCTGGCCCTACCTTGACATTTCTTTCCTCTGCTTCCTAATCTGTACATTTTGAGGATTGTCTTTCACATACATCCTACCATTTCTAAGGTCTGTACCGTTGCTTGGATATTGCCCTGTTGCCACCACATGCAACTCCCCCAGACGTACTTATTAAACCCAGCTACTGTGGCCTCTGTTGTGCACCCTGTGCAGCCCTTGCTGTCACACCAGTGAACACTGGGTCATTTGCCTCCGGTGCCCATGTTCTGGGTGATTTTCCCCAACTTGGTTACGAATGCCTGGTCTGCAGTGGCGGTGCCCCCTCCTGTCTCCCAGCCCTCCTGGAGGAACAAGCTGACCACGCTGAGTGGTCCTGCTGAACGACTGAGGCCTGCTCTGTCACTTTGTCGCTGCACTCCACTGAGCAGGGGACAGCTGGGGAGCTGGACCAAGGCTTCCAACCCTCATCTCTCAGCCACGTTCTCTGATGAAGAGGTGGTCGGGTGGTTCCGTGAGAGGCCAGGGTGTAGAGTACATCTGGTGTTGGACTTCCAGCTGACTGGTGCTGTAAATGTGGCCAGTCACCCCACTTTCTCATTTTTAAAGGTACAAATATAGTTAAGGTTGCTAATCAGCTGGCCATAAATAGGGAAATGATCCAGAACTATCCAGGCAGACCAGTATGATCACAGGGGTCTTTAAAAAGGGAAGAGAGCGCAGAAGAAAGAGCCTGAGGGAGATGTGACTGGGGACGAAAGGTCAGGTGACAGGCTTTGAAGACGGGGTAAGGGGCCACCAACCAAGCAATGCAGGCGACCACTAGCAGCTGGAAAAGACCGGGGAAGGAACTGTCTTCTAGAAGGGAACACATCTGCTGACATCTTGATTTTATCCTGGTCAGACCCATTTTGACTTCTGACCTCCAGAATTGTGAAATAATAAATGTGTGTTGTTTTAAGCCACTAAGTTCGTGGTAATTTGTTACAGCAGCAATATGAAAAGAAAACAAGGTTTCTGCAGCAGACATTCTGAACTCTGGTTCAGTACATCCACGTACATTCCAGCAGGGCCTGTGACCCATGGATTTTTAAGCCCCTTTCGTTCCCTGCCCATTGCCTGGTGCCCACTGGGTACTAGGCTGTGGAAGTCCCCAAAAGCTACCCAGCCTAGCTTTTGGGGACTTGCTGGTGTTTTCTGTAACCTTAGGGGTGCCAGATGCTAAACATGCCTCCAGGTAGCACAGAGTGGCCTGTCAGGCACATCGGTGAAAACTGTTCTGCTTTTAACTGGCCCCGGGAGGTCAAGAGAGGACACAGAGCTTGTTAGAGATTAGGCTTTTGTCTTGGACCCTCCTGCTGGGTGTCCCACACAGGAGTGGGATGCGCCTCCTGATGACCTGGGCTCTGCCTGAAGTCCCCCCATCCGTGTCCCTGACTCAGGGCACAGCCCCCAGGCTGCCTGCATGAAGCATCCCTGCTTGCCTCAGCCCACAGGAAGCACCCACTCCAAGAGCCTCCTTTTTTAAGGGGTAGGGGTGCCTCAGGCCAGAGGCTGTAGCTCTTGGGCCGCTGTCCCTTTACTAGCAGCCAGGTCTGTCTGTGGAGGCCATTCCAGGCACACATTTGGGGCTCAGCAGTGCCTATGCTGTGGTTGGTGGGGGCTGGAGCCGATGGGGGCCTGCACAAGGGCTTTTGCTTTATCCTTTTAGGGAAGTTCATCCTCTCTGGTTGCTTCTCCTCCTCCCTTTGGACACATCACAAGAAAAATTTCAGCAGCAGGGCCCAGTGCCCACGCTAGTCCATGGTTCACACTGCAGCTGTTAGGATCCTCACTCCAAAACCCATCTCTAACCACGCCCCCGAAACTGCCGAGGGCCACCCCCACCCCTACCCATCCATAGCTGTAGCTTCAAATTTTAAGACAAAGAAAATCAGCCAGAGCCTTCTTTTTCAATGAAATTTCACATGGGACTGGAGCATATAAAATGGAGAGTCGGGAGGCAATAAAGCATAGAGCAATCTTTACGTATCTGAGCTCTGCTGCAGACAGACGTAGGCTCCCAGATCCAGGCTCTGCCACTTCCAATTATGACCTCGGGCAATCTGTCTACCCTGTCTGTGCCTTGCTTTCCCCCTCTGTAAGACAGGAACATGATCCTGGTAGTTCCTCATCTATGGGCCACGGTGCAGAGCAAATGTGATAGGGAACGTGACGTGCTCCAGAGGCCTGGCCTTGGAGAGCCGCTCTGTCAATGGTGGCTGATGTTATCTGAGCATACATTAATTTTCTAAGTTCTGATTTATAACATTTAATTATAAAGCCTATTAGTGGTAATAATTTGGCTATTTGGATGAACAAAGGGACTTTATTTTTAGAAAAGTTTTGGATTTACAGAAAAAAATTAAGGGATAGTAAAAAATTCTCACATACCAGGCACCCAGTGCCCCTTGTTTTTAGCATCATACACTGGTGTGGTACACTTGTTACAGTTAACGAGTCAATGTCGATACCTAACCATTCACTGAAGCCCGTTCTTCCTTCAGATATGCTTAGTTTTTACCTTAAAGGTTCTTTCCTCTGCGCCAGGATCCTGGCCAGGTACCACTTTCCTTCAGGACTTACATCTCCACAGGCCTGTGGTGGATTGTCAATGTTCCTTGTTGATGAGTTTGGTCATGTATTTTGTAGGACGCCCCGCTCTTGGAATCTCTTGTTCCTTCATGCTTAGAGTATAGTTGAGTACTGAAATTTGAAGTCAGTGGATTATGGATGGTCTCCTACAGTCCTCTCTCAACCTCAGCATCCACGAAATTAGAATCAAATATGTACAGGAAGCCTAAAGCAAGGTTTGAAAAGCTCAAGTCCACGCTTCGTGGTGTGGCCTGCAAGGTCCTCCATCTGGCCCACGTGATGTCTCCAACCCCTCTCTGCCTGCCTGCTGTGAGCACCCCCAGCTTCCTGACCTTCCCCTAACAGATCAGGTTTGGGACATGTTGATTTCCTCTCCCTGGATGGCCTCCCTGCCTTTCTGTGCCTGGCTCACTTCTTGTCTCTAGGAAAAGACTCCAGTTGAACCTTTACCTCCTGCCTGATTTCTTTCCCACTGTCCCTGAGCCGCCTGGCACTGTCCCCAGGGCTCCCTTGGCACAGCTCTTTGTGCTGTTTTTCTCAGTCTCCTGTATGCCTCCTGTATGAAGCTTCTTCAGAACAGGAGCTGAGTCATATTCCTCTTTCTCATGCCCGCGTGAGCCTGGCACACAGTAGGCAGCTGGGAGCTGTGTAATCAATGGCTGTGAGAGGTGTAGTTTCCAGGCCCATCTCAGCAGAGGGTGTATTGTTTTCGTCCTCATAACACAGGGTGCCCAGTGGATGCTAGATGCTGGTAATTAACCAGTGGGTTGTTCAAGGCCACTTTCTCCCTGTCCCAAAAGATGTGAGAATATGATGTGATTATGGGAAGGGCCGCCAGGGGGCTCCAGGACGCAGTTCACCAGCCGACCCAGGAGGCAGGCTCTCGTGGCCTCAGTAGCAAGTCTTGGTCCCGCAGTATCTTCAGAGAAAGTGTGTCCAAAGAGAGGTCTGTTTTGCCACTGGTGTGTCAGGCTCTGTAGCAAGGACAGGATGTACCAGCCTGTTCTGCAAACATGTGTGGGTCCCAGATGGCCTTTATCCCAAAGGTCTCTGCCTACGGAGAAAAGGACAAAAGATACAGAAAGCCAAGAAATAATATTTGTAGGAGCAAATGACCTCCTTGTATGTGTGAGCAGAACTTTACTTCATTTGGACTTCCAAATTTCTCTCCACTTCAGTGTTAATAGTTCTTCTTGGATCAAAAACTCTTAATGGATATTCCTACAGCCAGATTACCACTGAGAAGTTGGAGTGAAAATATCAGAGTTTTTTTTTTAGTTCTAGGAAGAGGGGAAAAATAGCTGAGTTAATTTGAAATAATGGTGTGTGAATTAGGTATTGCTCTCTGGAGTCAATAGCATCTATTATTTTGCTTTTGTCATTGATATTATTAATAATAACAATAACCATAGCCCTCAGATATTGGATGCCTTTTCCATGCCAGGCATTGGGATGGAAGTCTCTGCATGTGCCAGGTATTTGCCTTTAGGCATGCTAGGGGAATTAGACTAGCGTAATCCCTGCCTGTTCCACTCCAAAGATATCATCTCCCTTTCATAGAGAGGAAACTGAGGCTTGGGAACATGAAGTGACTTATCAAATCCACAGATTAGATTCTGACTTCAAGACCTGAACTCTTTCTAGTCATCTAAATATACTACAAAAAGACATAATATAGCCATCCAGCCACAGTGGCACACACCTGTAATCCCAGCAATTTGGGAGACCGAGGTAGGAGAATCACAGAGCTGAAGCCAGCATCAGCAACTTAGCAAGAGCCTGTCTTAAAATAAAAAATAAAATAAAAAATAGGCTAAGGATGCAGCTCAGTGGTAAAGTTCCCTTGGGTTCCAACCTCAGTACCCCTACCCCCACCCTCCAAAAAAAAGAAAGAAAAAATGGATATAATACAGTTGCCAGGGGAAGGGAAAGGATATCACAGGAGATGGAAATGTGTAAGCATGGCAAGTAAACCCATTTTTAATAATGGTAGAATGATAATATCATACCTTTCCAGGCCCATGAACTTCCTGGTATTCTTCATAGACAAAATACAGAGGGACATCTGCTAGAATTTCATACTGTTTGTATTCAGAAGACTTTGATAGTTTACTATAAAAGTAAAGACAGAACCTCCAAGCCTACACATTTTAAGAGGTAGAGTCTTCCTTCTAAGGGTACCGACCCAGCTTCATGGGATCTTGCCTGCTCCTGTGCGCTGTCTGAGTGCTCAGGGGTGATGTGGTCAGGTAAATGCCCCAGGCAGGCTCCAGGAGGCTGGCACCGAGGCTCTCTGCAAAACCGGATGTCTTGCCATGCTTTCTCAGTATGAGAATTCTTAACAGAGGCGCCTGGATCCAAACTTGGAGAACACTCGCCCCCAGCTGAAGTGCATTAATCGCCTGTGGACAGCTTTGTTAAACAGGAGAAAGTGTACAGCCAAACACAAAGCAGTTTCTGCACAAATTGGTGACTTGAGGAGGGTGTTCAAAAACCTCTTGGACTCTGTCCCACATGGCAGTCTGAGTCCATCTTGAAGCAATGGTGGACCTCAGAGCCGGCCATGCACCCTGCCCGTGGCCAGGTCCGGGGATCGGAGGGCCAGACGGTGGCCGAGCCTGGCATGTCCTCAAGGTCACTCTGCCGAGCTGGAGGCCCACCCCATGCCAGCAAGCAGCTATTAATTATTTTTCATTGTCAGCAACTTCATCCCAAAAGAAGTGGTTTATTTTCCCTTCGGCTATGTTTGTGACTCTAGTAAATAAGAGATAATTATACTCCAGTTTTTAAATTAAAATAAAAAAAGCTAGAGATGCCAGTTAGGAGGTATTTACATTTTACTACAGACCGCTTTCCTAGCTAAAGATTCAACACACTTAATTTGCTTTGTTTCATGCATGCTTTGAGCAGCTTGAGCGGTTATAATATGAAATTTCTTTTAGAGACCCAAAAGTCCTCTTTTGCTCCAAGTTGGTATTGAATAATGCTTTACATTCCTTTGTCTTTTAGCACCACTGGAGGAATTTGGGACTCTGAAACTGCAATTAAAATGTAGGCATTAAGGAATTATAAGATTAAGTGAAATACTGGATCAGAAAGCATTTGGAGTTTTTTTTTGCATATTGTTTATATGACTATCACTTGGCAGCAGGGAGAAAGACATTCTTTTCTTGTGGCTGACGAAAATTTCACTTTTTTTTATTTCTTAGTTTGTACTTGGAAAGTGAAGATATATTCAAATGAGTCCTTATAAACATTCACTTTTGTTTTTCTAAGAAACAAAAAGAATTGTGAAAGGAACTTAAAATGCAATTAGATCCTTATGCTATTTCTCGTGTGAAGACATCTGCAGGGCTTGGTAGGCAAGGAATTCTGAATGTGGCTGCCCCAGGTCAGTGTTAACTAACATCTGATCACTGAGCCTGGTGAGACTTGGCGAAGCTTTTGGAACAAGAAGACATCCTCCTTTCAAAGGAGGAAGTAGTGCCACAGAGTAAGGGAAGCGGTCCTGGTGAAGGGAAGGCTGGACCCGTGCATGGTGTCGGCTGGCGGGAGCTGGACAGGGCAGGTGGCTTTCCCTGGCTCCCCACCTCTCACCCCTGGTTGGTTGAGGGAAAGGGCAACGTGCAAGACTTCAGGACTTAATTCACACCTGGTGAGCCAGCTGCTGGCTGTACCTCCAGAGATGGGCATGGAAATGAGAAATCTATGAATGCCCCAGAAGATATCATAGGGCTCGTGGGAGCAAGATGGGATGAGAAACTTAAACTAGGATTCCGGCATGCCGAGGGAGAAGAGAGTCAAGTTTTGTGTGCCCTATGCTGTCTCCTCTCAGGCCTTTGGTTGTTGTAAAGCACAGGAGAAAGCTGTATTTCGACAGCTCTGGTTTAAGACACAGCAGTCACTTGGACTGTCGAGTGGCATTGCCTTGCCCTGCTCACCCCCTAACATAGATGTGCTTGGATAACCAGGAAGCACTCCTAATGTCATCAGTAAATACTTAGATTTATTTGGAGGGGACCAGGAGAGCTTCAGTGGATGAGAAACAACAGCCAGTGTTGATTCTCAAGGGGGATCAGCCTTTACATCATCTGAACCCAAGACATTTCTGGACTGTGATATATATTATCACAGATCTTAATTTGAGGTATAGATGTTAGAATAATTTCATTTTGAAATATGGTGGCAGTAAAATTAAGCATTAACATGAGCAGTCTATAATTCAAATTTTATTTGCTCTGATATAAAGGAGATATCTTTCTGCTTCCACTAGCCAGGAAAAAATAAAGAGAGAGAGAGAAATTTAGCGTTTTGCTGATAACAGTACTTTTTGGGCCAAATTTTATTTTTTTTCTTAAAGAAGTCTTGAAATGGATTCATTTGGTCTCTGAAACCCACAAGGTCCTCCCTGGATCTTTGTGAAAAGGCGCAGAGCCTTGTAGTTAGTTCGCTGCTGGTACTGATCTTTGTCTGCCTTATTAGGGTCAGAAAGTTTGAAAACTTGGGAGAACTGTTTATAGTCTCCATTTGTTTCCCCTTTCAACATCATAATGCCGTGGTGAACTGACTGTTTTGGCAAAGAGGTCTTAAGTGGAGTGATTGAGGGGGAATTTTCCCCCTTGGTGAAACTGATTGACTAGCCTATGTGACTAGCTTTAGAAAAATTTTCATCTGTAGAATAATTGTGGCCATTATAATCATAAATGGCTCTGTCACCCTGTGGCAGGCCGACAGAGCATGTGCTTCACATTATTAATTTGAGGCAGCATTAGGGCTGGTCCCAGCAACTTTTAAGAAAGCAGAGTTCAGGAGTCCTCATCTCACTCCAGCTCCACAGCAAGAGGCCACGTCCAGATGGCCCCAGGCCCAGAAGAGCTCCCCTGGTGGAAACAGTGTGGGAAGTGAACCTTGCCAAACATGGATCCAGTGGGTCGTTTGCAGGGTCGTTAAGAAAGAGGATGAGTCAGGAGACATCAAAGCAAACCCATTTCTACAGAACTTAAGGAATGCCAAAGATGGAAGATTTCACAGGCAGCTTGCTGGAGTCTGTGCAGCTGGAGCCTTCGCCCATCTCCAGCATTGTGGCCCTGATGCTGGATCCCCACTGCCTGAGGAAGGAAGAGGCAAGGAGGGAGGAAGAAGGGAAGAAAGGAAAGGGAGGAAATGGAAAAGAAAGAAGTGATTTATTTTTTAAGAGGAAAAAGAAGGGGTTTGGAGCGGTGACTCAGCAGTTAAGGCCCTTGCCTGGCATGCACAAGTGCACGGGTTCAAACCCCAGCACCCACGTACACAACTAAGTGTCAGAGCAATGAAAGCCATGCGAAAAACTCAATAAAAATTGATTCTCTCTCTCTCTCTCTCACTGTCCTTCTCTCTTTAAAAATAAAAAAGAAGAGGAAGAGGCTGGAGCAGTAGCTCAGTGCTTGCCTGGCATGTGCAAGGATGAAGGTTCGAATCCCAGCACCATGAACACCAGGAAGTGTTAGAGCAATGAAAGCCACGTGAAAAACTAAATAAAATTAGTTCTGCCTTTCTCTCTCTCTCTCTCTCTCTCTCTCTCTCTATATATATATATATATATATATATATGTATATATATATATCATTCTCTCTTAAAAAAAAAAAAGAAGATGAAGAAAAAGGCTGCTGCCTTGGGGCACAACTATAGTTACAGCTACTCTGGTGGCTGAGGTGGGAGGATCACTAGAACCCAGGAGTTCAAGGCCAGCCTGAGCAACATAGTGAAACCCTTTTATAAAAAAAGAAAGAAAGAAAGAAAAGAGAAAGGGAGGAGAGAGGAAAGATCAAGGACAGAGGGCAGAGAAATGAAAGGTTAGAAGATGAGAGATGGTAGGTAGCTAAGTCTGATCGTGCACAAATTTCACATGGTACATCTGTCATATGGGTCTCTGTTTTGCAAATTGCTAAAGTCAAAACAAATTGTGTAGCTTTTAAATACCACTGAGTCATTTGTGAGCACATAGAGAAGGAGTTTTTTTTTTTTTTTTTTAACTCTTTACAATGGAGAACTGTATTAGAGTACCCAAGGGTTGTCTCAGATTGTAAGTACAATACTGAGGCCTATCTCTTTAAGGAACTGGTATATCAGTGAAGAAGGTTGATTAGGAAGAATTATGCATATTACAAAAACATGATCCAGCCATTCCACAGACAACACCCTTATAAAAAAATTGGAAATGAAGAATACCTAATAAGAAGAAACTGGTTAAATATGGTACATCATAATAAAATATTATAATGTCATTAAAATACAATGGAGTTGTATATTATTGATGTGAAATGGTTTTCACAGTATGTTATCTGAAACTTTTTTCAAAGAGTATTTATGTATTTGTATGTGTCTATATAAAATATATATTTCTGTTTGCATTAAACAAAGCCTAGAAATGTAAACCTAAAGCTTTAACAGTAATTAAATCTGGAAGTTAGGATTTGGAGTGATTATAACAACTTTTCTCTGTTCATTTTTCTAATTCATTTTCTACTATTAATATGTATTACTTGCCTAATATAAAAAAAAAAAAAACAGTAGGAAAGGAGAATTCTTCACTCTGAGAGAAGTTTTATTTAAGCTCTTTTTCCACAGCAAGGGCCCAAGTTAAGTTTGGGTTTACAGAGCCCCACCCAAGATTGGGGGAGGAAAAAACTTGCCCAAATGTCAAATTCTGCTCCTGGGTCACTTTTGTCCCAGATCTCCTAGTGCCAAACCTTCTGTGTTGCTTATGGTGTGACCTGGGTGTTCTAGAACTGGCAGATACCGTTCCAGGTTGCAGCTCCCAAGGGCGAGGCACCTGTGGCTAGGTGGTAGTCCCTGCAGGGCATCCTTTCCTGGAGACTAGGCCCCCCATACTATTAGCTTCTGATATGAAGTGACCATGGCCACTTGAGGCCAGCTTGGGTATTTTAAACAACTTGGAGGGGGATAGGGAGGAGAAATCATTTATTGGAAAGAAAATAAACAAACCAAATTGCAAGACATTAGAAGGTCCCTGCTGGCACCCTCTTAGGCCCTGAGGAGAATTAAAACCAAAATCTGTCCTAGGACGTTTTCCATAGAAATCAGCAGGGGCCAAGAGTCCCTATGAGAGTCCTACACGGGAACTGGTAATTGGAGCTCAGGCCACCTACCTGGGCTTTTGTTCTCCATGACAGATGCTCCCTGTCTCTGGTTGGGTGACATGTATTTGGGCTGGGCAAGGGTGCCTGCCCAGACAGGCCCTGACCACAGCCCCTTGCGTCTCCTCTATAGGTCTTGCTCTCCCATCTGCTCCCAGGCCATGGTGACCTCTGGATACAGCTTTCAGCTTGTGTTCTCTTTGTTGGATCCAGCTGGTCCCATCCCTGGGGCAGGGTGGGTGTGGGAGGAGGACCAAAACAGTTGGGATTCTTTAGCTGGTGGGTTGTTGGTCTGGAGCAGAGCCAAGCTTCTCAGCCACCTCTCCCACAGCCCACCCCTCCCCCAGTTCGCAGTGGGGACACAGATCCAGTTCTGACTTGATCTGGGGCCTGAGAGATGATTGCTTGCTCCTCTATCAGGCAACTGCACATCACTGAAACCAAATCTAATCTTTATCCTTCCACCCAGTGGCTTTGTGACCCAGGATGATCACCAAACCTCTCTGAGCTTCCGTTTGCTCATCTATAAAATTTCAGCTTGCTCGAGAGCAAAGGTGGAGACCAGAGACTGTTTGCCGGGACACAGGGAAGTGCTTCTGGTGCTGCCACACATCCTGTAACAGTACTAATCATCATAGCTGTGATAACTAATCTACTGGACAGTGCTTTGTGCTGGGCCCTCTTCTAAACACTTTGCATGTAGTAATTCACTTAATCCCTACAGTGGCTTATGAGGTAGCCACTAACTAGTTTCATTTACACATGAGGAAATTGAAGCATGGAGAGATTAAATAACTCGCCCAGTGTATTAAGTGGTTGAATTTGTGAAGTTTGTGACCAAGGGGCTCTTTAAAAAAAAATTGCCATAAAATATACATAATTTAAAATTTACCATCATAACCATTTTAAATTGTACAGTTCAGTAATTTTAAGTGCAGACAGCCTCAGGAACTCTTTTCCTCTTGCAAAACAGAAACTCCGTATGCATTACACAACAGCTGCCATTCCTCCTCTCCACAACCCCTGGCAACCAGTGTTCTACTTTCTGCCTCTGTGAATCTGAGTGCTGTAGCTGTGTCATAGAAGTGGAACCGTATAGTATTTGTCTTTTTATGATGGGCTTATTTCTGTAAGCATGCACCAGAATTTCCTGTATTAAAAATAGCTGAATTATACATGGTTGTGTGTGTTTACCACATTTCGCTTATCCACTCGTCTGTGAGTGGGATGGATGGACACTTGGGTCACCTCCACCTTCGGGGTATGATTAATAATGCTGCTGTGATCATCACACATACAAAATATCAGTTTGAGTTCCTGCTTTCATTCTTTTGTGTATCTTGAAGTGGAATTGCCAGATCATACGGGCAATTCTAGGTTGAATTTTTTTTTGAGAAGCTGTTATAGCAGCCACACTATTTTACTTTCTTACTCCAGGGCGGAGGATTCCATTTTCTCCACATCCTCACCAATACTTTTTTTTTGGTAGTCGCCATCCTACTGGGCAGGAGGTGGGATCTCACGTGTGGTTCTGATTTGCATCACCCTAATGACTAGTGACAGGAGCATCTTTTCACGTGCCTGTTGGCCATTTGTGTGTCTTATTTGGGAAAATGTCTATTCGAGTCCTTTGCCCTATTCAAAACTGGATTGCTTTTTCACGGTTGAGTTGGAAGAATTCTTTATATATTCCAGTATTAGCCCCTTACCCAGTCTATGCTTTGCAGATATTTTCTCCCATCTGTGGGTTCTTTTCACTCTGTTGATTGTGTCCTTTGATGTACAGAGGTTTTTAATTTGGATGGCATTCCGCCTACCCATTTTTACTTTCACTGCCTCGATTTTGGTGATGTGTCTGACCGAGGAGATTTTTCAAGGTGATTTATAGTTGAGGTAAAATGAGGAAAGGAGCAAATTTTACCCATTCTGTTTAGAAAAGTAAGGCACCAAGGCAGAAGCCACTGATGAGCAGTTCAGAAAGACTTCATAAAAAGTAAGAAAGTATAACGGAGGGAAGGCAACTTGGGATTGGATCCCAGCCCAAAATCGAGAGAAAAAGCCTGAGAAGACCATATTACTAGGCACCATGTGAAGCAGGCAAAGAAAGGTCCTAAAGGGCTGAGAGCCAGAAAGTCCAAATAATAAATAAATTTAAAAAAAGAGAGAAAGTGAGAGAAGATGGGGGGAAGATGGGCTTTGTCTTCCAAGCGGGGGGAAAGATGGTTCCTGTTAGGGAAGGAATTATTTGGTCGAAATTTAAATGGCAAGGTTGACAGATTCCCCCAGCTGAGGAAAAGGGAGATTCTACTGGCTGGGGTAAAATGGATTTTGCAATGTATAGAAAGAAGAAAGGGCCTGATGGGGCAGAAGCTGAGGCTGCTAATTAAGAGAGAGGGAGGGATTTGGCTTTTCAGAGACCCAAGGAAATGACTGCAGAGCTAAACTCTTAGTCGCTTTCATCCCTCCCTGTCAGGGGGTCCAGGAACAGTGACTCCAGCACAGCTAGAGTAGGGGAAGGAACTGGAGGAGAGGGACTGTGAGGAGCAAGGGAAGAAATCTCTGTTACTTACTTAAAAAAATGGAAAGAACTGCAGCTTGGTAGGAAAGACCCTGGCCCTTTGCTGCTAGGAACTCCTGCAAGGCAGGGCAAGTCCAAGGCTCTGAGGCCAGCAGACTCCAACAGCAGCAGCACTGCCTGGGGACCAGCCAGCCAGCCAGAGGCCACCACAGCCTGGCTGTGCTGGAGCTGCTCTGCTTCCAGGGTCCCTCTCATCAGCATCTGGTGACAGAGGCCACACCTACTCCATGCTGGTTTCAGAAAGCCAGAGTCTTACTCCAGTTATTTCAAGGAATAAGGGATTATTTTTAAGGATGAACACTGGCAATAACTGAAAAAGAAGAACAGTCAGGCCATGGACTGAGCAGCTACCACATGAGAACTGGACCTTAGTGAGGAAGGACCTGGAAGGATGCTCATGATCGCAGGAGAGGCCTTAGCAAGGTGGGTGTTTGGGCATTTTCCATCTGGTGTGACTCTGCCCTGTCCTGGCTGCTGGGTAGAGTCATCAGCTTCCTCTCATCTTTGGTCTCCAGCTCCACGTCAGGCTGTTTGACATTGAGGCCTCTCCCAGCATCCTTCAGCCTCCAGGCATTTCAGCAGTAACTCCCTTTGCCCACCACCCCACTGTCTTGATATTCTCTAAGTCGGAATCCTGGGAGAGATGATCTGATTGGCCCCGCTCGTCCTTAAGGGCCAAGCCTCGTGTTGGGCCATAGGCAAGCATACTGCTTGGCCGTCTTGTCTGGACAGTGAGTGTGGGCCTGTGGGGTTGTGTGGTACAAATAAGGCCACCCAAGGTTTCCGACTCTGCCAGCAATGGAGTCAGCCTTTGCAATGTAATTTTGTAGGATCTCTTTAGTTCTAATGATCAGTGATTGGACAGTGTTGTGACCAAAGTAAGTAAAGAATAAGAGCTAAGGATTTTCTTTTCACCAATTTTTTCTGATTAGATCAGGGAACTGAGTAAGGGTCTTTCTTTCCCACACCATGTATATATGTGGTTACTGTGGGGAGGGAAGAGCAAGGGTTTAGCTTAGCAAGGGCGAGTTCCTCGGGCGAGCTCCAGTGGGGCTGGTGGGATGAGGAGAAAGTCTACCTTGGAGGCAGATGACAGAGACTCATGCTGAGGGACTACCGGGTGAGGTTTTTTGGAGGAAACTTCTTGACTGTTTTAGATACCCTTCTTTCAGGCTGGTGAAGTTCCCATTAGAGGTGATCTTGCCTGGCCATCATGTTATGGACGTAGAATCTGAGTTTGAGAGAAGGGCAGAATTTCTAGCCAAGGCCATACCAGCCACAGGTCTCTTAGGAGTGGAGGTCAGTTCTCCCTTGATATCCAGGTGGATTCTTAGGTTATTGCTGTAGGGAATATGGCAATGCCTCTGCAAATGCTGGCAGACACACTTCTAAGGTTCTGAAGAACAGCAGCTATGAAGGTATTCCATCAGTATGGGGAAAGGTCCATTCTTTTGGCCAATGTTAAATCAATGATATTACTATTTCTACGATTGCATACTCTATTCAGATGTTCCAAATACATACGTAGCTAGTCTTCAAAATGCATTCCGTGAATCTTTGAGTTTCCACTAATAAAACTAAGGGAAATAGGCACTGGTGGATCTAGGCAGGAATGAGGACTTTGTTCATTAAGAATGAAAGAGCAGGTTCTGGGGGACTGTCCTTCTAATGTGGACCCTTTAAAAATAACTAAAAAGCTGGGGTATAACTCAGTGGTAAAGCACTTGCCTAGTATGTGTGAGACCCTGGGCTTCATCCCAGTACTGCTAGAAAAAAAAAATTTTAAATGACCATACATATTAATTTTACAGATCAGTCATTCTTCATTTGGGGACCCTGGTCCCACAAATCCATAGCAGACATTGTGAATTGGCAGTATTTTGGAAAATACCCAAAAAATTATTATATATTTAATTTGAACAGGAACTTCATGAATGAGATGTCTCCCAAGTGCACCAAGCAGGAGCAAGGAAGGTTGTGTGAGCCCTTTGTTGTATTTGGAAATGTAGACAGTGCGTTCATATTATTAAATATAGAGAAAAGATCTGAAGCTGTGGGATAATGAAGTTAATTTGTCTTGAGATACTGGTATCCTGAGGAAAGCCAACTGAAGGCACAGGACTGGACTTAAGGTTGGTGGTGGTAAAAGAAGTTGGTGGTCGTTCAGCCAAAAGAATGAATGGACTTTGCTAGAGAGAGTTGGCAAGGTGGTGACCTAAACCACATTTTTCATTTTCTTTCTCTGGGAGTCTAAATTCCATAAGAATTGCAGCAACTTATTATTTCTCTCTTTAATCTGCCTCTTAAAGTGTCATACGTTAGCCAGGTGTGTGGCATAAAACTATAATCTCAGCTACTCAGGAGGCAAAGTCAAGAGGAGTACAAGCTCTATGCCCCACTTTAAAGTAAAAAGGACTGAGGATGTAGCCCAGTAACGGACTGCTTGGCTAGCATACACAAGGCCCTGCGTTCAATTGCCAATATTGCAAAATTGGTTTTTAGAATTAATTCATTATCTCTTCCCAAAACTTTTAATTCATTCATTATCACCCCTTTGTATTAATTGCAGAGCACAGTGTTGCTGGAGTGGACCTCACATGGTCTTAGCATATCCAGCAGGGCACGTATCTACTGCCCACCTGGTGTCTCATAACTGCCCAGGCCACGCTCAGTGGTCAGATTGGTGATCCTTACAAGGGCTGTCACAAGTCAGACTCTCATTGGCAACGCTCCAGTTGTACTTTTAGTAGTTTATGTGTTTTAGTGGGAAACAATGACTCAGAGCCTTGAACTGAAATTGTAGATATTTGTACACTGCATTCCTTAATCCATACAATGAAAGGAAAAACCAAAAGGATGTATTCAGAAAACCCTGGGGCTGATCGCATCTTGTTCTGATTATGTTTTTCTGTGATTAAACTATCTAAGCTCTGGAAATATCAGAAGAGTAAAGCTTGGAGCATTCTTGATTGAGGAGCTCAAGATCTACTGGAAGAATTTAAAGGCCCTTCGGTGTCTGTGCCAGTTTTTGATGCTTTTGCTTGACTTCTCCCCACATGTGGGAGGTTTGTCACCAGGACTCATAATCGTCAACTTCTATGTTTATTTGAACTGTTTTGCGGAGTTATGGTGGGGTTATGTCCTGATGAAAGTGTGGTGAATTGAAAGGCACATAACCCTCCTAACCCATGGAACATTCTAACTCAGCAGCACAATACGCTGTAGAGCGTGGGTATTCTCTGCAGCTTCCCCGCTGGAGAATACCTCTCACTAGCCTGGGAAGGGTTCGAAATTCAGAATTGCAAGTACAGTTATAGCACCAAAGCAAAGTCTAAAAAGAAGCCAAAGTGGAGGCGGGGCTGTGCCTTGGTCCATGCTTCTTTGGTTACTAGTAAAATTGACCCTGGAGCGTTGGCTTACGGCTGCATTTCCCGGTTTGCACGCAGTGTCGGTGAAGTGTTGTCGCAGGCTTCCACTTGGGAGTGTCCCCTTCCCTGCTTTTCTTCCTTTTCTCTCGAGCTGCTTGTCAGATGGGGTCGCATTACCGACGACAACCTATGTTTATGTCATAATACAAGATTTTATGACTGTTTTGAATTATAACTATCCATTTGTCATAATTTAAAATGTTCTTTTAGTCCCTTTTTATTTGTTTTGTTGCTTTCTTTTAAAAGAGACTTTAAATATCCTTTAAAATATCTGAATCCACCTACCTCGGACTATAATACTATTCATTTTTTAATAGTCTTGAATTTATCCGTCTGCTATGGCTGGGATAAATATACCGTCCTTTCTTTCTTATTGCTTTTTGTGTTTAATTAGTTCATTGACCAATTTGGAAGTATTATCATACTTGGTGAGTTATGGACATAATATGCTTTCCTTCAAATTGATATCAGGTTGTTCCACTAGCATTTATTAAATGCTAATTCCTTCATCCATTACCATGATTCCTAGTTGTGTTTTGTTTGCTATATCCTAAGGACTTGTAAGTGTTTAAATCTATCTCTGGAATCACTATTTTATTAGAGTCTTTGTCCTGGCTTTGATCCAGCAAAATTCAGTTTTGATGAAGATCACTTTATAATATGTCTTAAAATTTGATTATTACATCCTCCTCCAATCTTCTTTGGTATTATTGTGTATTTATTTTTCCTTATTAATTTTGCTAGTGATTTATCACATCCTGGAGTATCCTAGCAGGAATGTAATTGTTATTATGTTAATCTATTTTTGTTTTATGGACTAATGTTACTGACATTACCGTGAATTTTCTAAATCAGGGGCAATAAATATAACTTTGTTTACTTAGGGGTTCTTTTATTTTTCCCATTGTAATTTTTTGCCCATTGTAATTATTTATTTATTTATTATTATTATTTTTTTTTTGTACCAGGAATTGAATCTGGGGGCACTTAACCACTGAGCCACATCCCCATCCCATGTTTTATTTTGAGATGGTCTTATGCTAAGTTATTTATAGTCTTGCTAAGGTTCTCTAGCTGGCTTTGAACTTGTGATCCTCCTATGTCATCCTCCCGTGCTGCTGGGATTATAGATAGGCACGTGCCACCATGCCTGACTCTCAATATAATATTTTATTTTACTAGATATATAAATTCTCAAAAAAAATTTTTAGAATTGAGAAAAGCACCATTTATTGCCTTTTCTAACTTTATAACATGGGTATCCATTTGTTTGACTTTTCATTTTCTGTTTACTTAATTGCATCATCTAAAACAGGTGAAAGTCTGTTATTGCCTTTCTTATATTTATTCTTACTTTTTCATCTTATCATGAAGTATTTTCTATTACCTCCAATAGGAGTGCAGAGAGGGGCATCTTTCAAAGTGAGACTAATAGCCACTGTGATTATTGAAATTTAAACAAATTAAAATTTAAATAAAATCAAAATTTCAGCTCCTTAGTCACATTAGCCACATTTAGTGCTCACTAGCCACAAGTGACTAGTAAGTACCAACTAGTACCACTGGTTGCCCAGTTGTACAAAAATAAATGTTTCCATTAGTGCAAAATGTTCTATTGGGCAGCCGTGATCTAGGATTTCTTATAAAATGTTTGTTATGGCGCCCAAAATTCATATGTTGTAAATGTTAAGCCAAAACTGTTAAGACTGAGGGAGCTCTGAAATGAAGGACTTATAGCCAGAAAGGGACCAGGTCCTAGGACAAGTTCCCACCATCACCAGCAGCAACCCTAGAGCTGAGTGTCTTCATAGTGAGAATTCGCTGAAGGAAATCCTACATTGTTTACATTGAACTTGGTCGTAGACAAGATGGTGGGATAATGTGAAGCCGGGACAGCACTAGGCAGGTGGGGCAGCCTATAAGGAGAGGTACCTGTTATGCTGAGATTGGCTGGGGTTAACAGTCCAGAAAGTTTCTATGTGAAGAGGGCAAGATGGTGCCAGGTGGTCACCACGATGGAATTGAAGTCAGGGTTTCAACATATGTTCAAGGAATGTGAAACAGTCTTTTGTTGGTTTGCCTGGAAGCTGTTAGCTGATTAACTTCCCTTATCTCTCTTCCTCTCCATCCGCTGGCCTTCATAATTTAGTTCATCTCAAAATTTTTTTTTCTTATCAAAAACTTATTCTCCAAATCATATGTTGATAGTACTTGGAGGTGGTTCTTTGAGAGGTAATTGGGGCTAGATGAGGTCATGAGGGTGCAGGTACCCCTCTTGGTGATGTGATTAGTAGCTTTGTAATAAGAGGAAGAGAGGCCAAGCACCCATGCACCTGCCCACTTGCTATATGATACACCCTGCCACGTTCTGACCCAGCAAGAAGGCCCTCGCCAGATGCCAGCACCCTGACTTTAGACTTCCCAGTCTCCAGAACTGGGAGAAACAAAATCTTCTCTTTATAAATTACCCAGTCTGATATTCTGTCATTGCAATAGAAAATGGACTCGGACTTTCATTTAGAATGATATTAAAGTTCAAATTTAAATCTACAATTGTTTTTTCTTATAGAATCTCCTTTTATGATTTTGAACCATTCTTATGAAGAATTAATGTTGACCCCCGTATTGCAAAAACAAAAGAATTAATGTTGAAATGTTATTGATGGCCTTCTCAGTATCTACCAAAATAATTCTTACACTTAAAAATATTTTTATGTCAAAGTTTTGAACTATCCTGATAATTTCCCTGTGTAAGGCTAACATTATTTTTTTTTTTAAGAGAGAGAGAGGGGTTGGGGATTTAGCTCAGTGGCAGAGCGCTTGCCTAGCACACGCAAGGCCCCGACTTCAGTCCTCAGCCCTGAAAAAAAAAAGAGAGAGAGAGAGAGAGGGAGGGACAGTAAGAGACAAAGAGAGAATCAATTTTTTATTTAGTTTTTCATGTGGCCTTCATTGTTGTGACACTTTGTTGTATATGTGGTGCTGGGGTTCAAACCTGAATACTCACACATGCCAGGCAAGCACCATAACCACCAAGCCACTGGCTAGCACTATTTTTGTAGGATGGCTCATACTTGTTTTTGAAATAGCTTCTTTTCTTTTATAAAGAATTTTTTATTTATGATTTTAAAACTATATTTTTAATAAGATAAACCTATAATTCTCTCTCTTTCCCTCTTTTTGTATGAAGAGTTGAACCTAGAGGTGCTTAACCACTGAGCAACATCCCCAGTCCTTTTTATTTTTTATTTTGAGACAAGATCTAAGTTGCTGAGGCTGGCATGCACCACCATGCCCAGCCACTCCCTCTGTATTTTGGTGGTATCCTTGTGAGATGTTTGGGATCAATATCTTTATTTTTTTATGATAGAGAAAGAGAGAATCAATTTTATTTATATTTTCATCTGGCCTTTGTTTTTCCGGTGTGTATGTGGTGCTAGGGTTTGAAACCAGGTCCTCACACTTGCCGGGAAAGAACTCCAACCACTGAGCCATTGCTCCAGCCCCTGAAGATCTTATTTATTTCTGTTTGTATTATAGCTTGCAGTACAGTCTTGTCTATATCTTACAACATTTATGTAGCTAGTATTTGAAAATTTGGAGAATCCTTTAGGGGTTTCCTCTAGAAGTATTTGGAAGGGAAGAATTTTCTGTAACAGTTCCTTGACATGAAAATGCATGTTTTAAATTTTTTTCCTAGAGAGTGAGAGAGGAGAGAGTTAATTTTTATTTTTTCATCCGGTTTTTGTCCACTTAGTTGTATATGTTTTGCTGGGGTTCAAATCTGCATCCTTGCACATGCCAGGCAGGAACCATACCGCCAAGCCACTGCTACAGACCATCATGCTTTAAATTTTTTTCCAACTTGGTTCAGCAAGCACTGTTGAATATAAAACATTAGGCAAAGTGCTGAATGACATGAACACCACAATATCAGCCATCAGAAAGATGAGAATTGCCATAGCCTCCTTTCCTTGGGTCCTTCCACCCTTCAATTTCCCCCACTGTACCCCTCGACACAAGTCTTAGCTGGTCAGCCCTCTCATTGCCCCTAATACCCTGGCCCCACTGCGCATCCCAGCACGTTGTAGAGGATGCCCCTTTCCTCTTCACCTCTCACTCACCTCAAGGTCCCACCTAGAGTCCCTGTCTTTGTGATTCTCCGTGAGTGATGTCCCTCTGCTGGCCTCTTAATGTTCTCCTTAAGTGTGTCATTCGTTTGGGCAAATAATTATCATAGCCTTGTCATATTATCTAATTACCTCCTTTGTCATTATGTGCATCTCGTACATCTGACATCCCTGTAGGGATGGGGTGGAGGGAGGTTTCAGGCCTTCAATTTATTTTGTTTAGCAAGTACAATCCACTCTGCGGTGCTAAGTATGTGGCAGACATTAAGAAATACTTACTGAATAAGTATGTTGATGGATTAATAATTCTCAGTTCACTTCCAGGCAAAATCAGGAAAATCTGTGGCCAAAGTCATGTTTTATTCTCTTCAGCAAACTAATACAACCTGTTTGGAGGAAGGGCTCCCCAGGCGACCACTCTCATCTTCCAAGCTGGTTACTTCAGCCAGCCAGTCCGGTTCTTTCAGTAGATGATTACTGAGTACCTCCCCTGTGCTAGGTGTGGGTGGTAGGGGGTGAACAAAGTAAACCTCTCCCCTGGCTTCGTGGTGTTCGCAGTCCTAACAGGGGCGGACTGGCCTTAAACAAGTAAACCAACAAATATGTCATTACAAGTTGTGCCAAGCACTGTGGAGGAAAGAGAATGGCATGCACAACTAATATTAGCCCAGTGGTTGAGCAGGGCCTCTGTCCTATCAGGATGTGACATTCAAGCTGAGAACTCAAGATGGGTCATTGGCCAAGCAAAGCCAAGTGAAGAAGCCAGTCAGGGAACAGCATATGCAAAGGTCCTGAAATACGAAATTGCTTAGTGGCTTTGAGAAACAACCAAAAGCCAATGTGTGACTGGGGCATGGTAAGTAAGCGGGGAGTGGTATGGATGAGGCAGGTCCTGATCCCTTTATGGTCCAGGGCTGGAGTTTTAAACAATCAGATATATATTTTCAAAGATTTTTTCCAAATTGGCTTATGTGCTTAGTAGTAATCCAAGCAATAAGCATCTACTATGTCATATCATGCTGAAAGCATCCAGATGACTTAGGTACTATATGCCCATTTCCCAGTTGAGGAGACCAAGGCTCAGAGATGATTAGCAGCCAGCCTAGGGTCACACAGTATTTTTGTGAAGGGCCCAGCCTGATTGTCTTGACCCTCCTGAGGCCATAAGATGACCACCACCTCACCTTACCACAAGATCCTTTGTCCCCTGTAGGGTTGGTGGCACTGGGTACATGTAGAAACAGACAGACAAGTAAGGAGCCTCTTTCAGCAGCCTAGGTAACAGGTAAGAGGTCACAGTGTGGACTAGGGGTGCTAATTGGAGAGAAATGAATATTCTAGGGCAGCCATGGGTCAGGGAAATATATGTGGGAATGAATATGCATGGTTTATTTAGTCTGAAATAAAAGGCTTTAAAGTTGCATTTTAAATAATTTAGAAAAAGTAATAAGCCAAAGCACAGCATGAAAAAGGAAATAAAAGCGGGATCAGAAGTGAAGTAAGAATCAGACTAATAAGCGTTTTCGTTTTAATTAATACAGTAGAAGTACTGAATGAGAAGGAAATGTAATTATTATTAAAAATTTTGTCATTTGTATGGAACATTATTTATAGCTCCTTGCTGCATTAGCTAACCAAGCAGAAACAGATACTCAGATAGCATGAGATAATGAAATTGGTCAACAATTTATTGCCATTAAATCTGATGTGAGATCTACTGCCCTCTGTGTGGCCTACCCTTTAGCTTTCCTCCTGCCTGTTGAAGTCTGATCAGTCTTCATGACCCTGCTCAAATCCTTTCCTGAGACAGAAAAATAAAACCATCGACCTCAATACATGAGGCTTTTGGCTCAAATCAGCAGTTGCCAGCAATAACAGTGGCCTTGCATAGGTTGGGGCGAAGGGGTGATCATGCTCACTCAGCCTTCTCTGCTGATGAGGACAAGAGTGAGCACAATCTGTTTTAGACCCTTTTTAAACTATGAGTTTGGGCTAAAAGCATAACAGTTGGGTTGTCTAGAGACAACCCAACCAGCTAGAATGAAGCATCTGTGGACACATGTGAGTCCTTAGGTTAAAACATCCAGTACAGCCACCACCTTACCAACTTCTGTCCTCTTGAGAAAGGTGAGGGGTTGATGTTAGAAGTGAATTGCCATCAGGGTCTCAAACGGAGAGATGAGGAAAGCTGTTGCCAGTTTCTAGGGCATGCACCCTGGAAGCTCGTACGATGATCAGGGCAGATGGGCCACAGCCCTGGAAGAGCAGATCTCCCTCACGCTCCTTCTCACCAAGCCTCCCTTATCCCCGGAGAAGGCTTACCAGCTGTGGAAAGCTTAACTCTTGAGACAAGGCTCCCTGCCAGCCTGCGCGACCTCCCTTACAGAATGAGCAGCCGTTTTAAATAATGCCCAGTGTTCGTCATGAGGTGTTGGTTAGTTTCCAGAGCAGTGGCAAAGGTGGGCAGAGAAGTTGGGTATCGGTAAAGTCTTCAGCTATGCATTAGGCACTAGCAGAGTAGAAGTCTTAGAAAAGCATCCTTGCTTTTATCTCCCATGTTGGGCTTCTGCTTACTTTTCCTTGTAAAGTTCCTCATACAAAAGGAAGGATTAGAATGATGGAGAAGAGACAGAGGAAAGATAACCAAATGCTCACCCCAGACCATTCAGTGCCTCATTCTCACACATATGTGTGCATCACTATTACTAAGCCAGGTCTAAGCTGGGTCCTAGGACTGAGATGACCAAGACACAGTCTCAAGGTTCCTTCTTTGAACAGGCAGTCTCATGTTCACAGATATTGGTGTGTCTGAGTGTGAGATGCAGTGTCTCGGGCATAACATCTGGCACATGTTTGGTACTCGGCAAATCCTGGCCTTCACGTTACCATGACTGTCATCACTGTGAGATGTGGGTGCGTCTTGGTTGGCACAGTGTCTGACCCAGAGGTCAGATTCTGGGAATGTAGGTTGACCAATTGGCTCACGGAATGAATACCTTTTTGAGTGCCTAGTCCATGCAGGTACCCTAAAAAGTTTCAGAGAAAGCTTCTGCTGCTGACCTTGGTCTGAGATGAGGTATCAATAAAAAAGAATTGCAAATTGAAAGGCCAACATGGTGGTGTTATTTGCTAGGTGAATAAAAATGGAAGGAGCTCCAGGGACTTGGGGGAGAGTTAAATCCTGCAGGTTGGTAGGGTGAGCATGTCATGTGTTAATCTAGTTAGCAGCTGATCAGGTTCAGAGTTTTAAAAGGACTACCACCCTTTTAACCCTTTGGAAAAAGAAGCCCCTGCCAGAAGCACAAATTTTCAGACACCCTTGTTAACATGTTAAATTCATGTTTAACCAACTCTTCCAAAACAAAAAAAAAAGGATATGTAGGAATGTATGTATGAATTTATTATTTTACTGATATAAAAGATATGTAGCACATGATTCATAAATAATAATAAAACATCCAGTACTCAAAATTATAAATTCTACATAGCAGCTGGTTCTCACAGTGTGCCTTTGTTGATTTTTGTTGAGCTCTTGTACCCATAGCTAACCTGTGGTTGCAATTTAGCCATGATCTGACCAGGGGAATTTCGTCCCAATCCACAAACTCTTTCCCAAGACATTTATTATCACTAAATCTGATATGCGATCCTCTAAGCTCCCTTTTGCCTTTGTGCACATGATAAGCATTGAACTGAAATCTCTTTCAGCCTTAGCTTGGAATATGTTACAGTGTTACTTGTTCACCTAAGGCTCGAGCACCTTCTGTGCCACATCTTACAACAGTTTTCAAATACTGGAGGAGTCAGTTCCTCTTCTTTAAATGTTATTCACAGTATAGTGGCTACAGACATAACCCCCTTTTTTTTTAATGACAGAGGGAGAAAGAGAGAGAGAAAGAGAATCGATTTTATTTAGTTTTTCACATGGCTTTTGTTGCTCTGAAACTTCATTGTGTATGTGGTGCTGGGGTTCAAACCTGTGTCCTCATGCATGCAGTGCAAGTGCTGTAACTGCTGAGCCACCGCTCTACCCCCAACATAACCTACATTTAAATTTAATCTGCTCCGACATTTCCTCCATCACTTTCTTAAGACTAGGTAATCAATAAAGCAAGAAATCAAACCCTGATTTTGCAGTGTTGGCCAATTTCTAAGGTGTAAATACTTCCACTATTGTCAATTTTGTGGTCTCCTGGATGTATGATGGGAAGAGGTGTACAGTAACACACCGTTATGCAGTCCTTCTTCCTTGTAGATACAGTAATATACTCTCACGATCACAGATGATAATAAAAGTAGTGAAAGTGATGAGTTTTGAGGGTTCCATTTTTATTTTAAGTGTACAGTAGTCTCCTCCATCAGCAATTTTGCTTTCCATACTTTAGGTACTCATGGTCAACTCTGGTCTGATAATATGAAGTGGAAAATTCCAAAAATAAAAAATTCATGGAAGTTTTAAATTGTATGCCATTCTGAGTAGCATGATGAAATCTAATGCTGTCTCTGTTCTGCCCAGAATGTGAATCGTCCCTATGTCCAGAGTATCCATGATGTGTGCACTACCCACTCGTTAGGCACTTAGATGGGTGTCTTGGTTATCAGATTAGCTGTCACAGTATACTGTGCTTGCATGTAGGGTTCAGTACTCCCTGTGGTTTTAGGTCTCCTCTGGAGGTCTTAGAATAGAAGACCCTTATGGATAAGGGAGGGACCTACTGTAAGTTATTTACTTGCAACTCAATATTTAGAGTATTAATAATGGCTATGATTTAAAGCTGGCTGAACTGAATTTCTGAACATTTGATATTTGAAAGCCTGTAGGAGCCAGCTCTGACTTACCCATTGCCCTCATTACTGAGGAAGGTAAAGTGTCCTCTTTGGGTGAAGAACTCTATACCTCTCCTCACCTTGCCACTCCTGCACATGCAGGTCTTGGCTGCTTGCACTCCTGTGCACACTGAGGCTCACTTCTTTCCTGAATCTCATAGTGAGCGTGCTGGCGGGGGAGGAGGGTTTGATGTGGACCTTGCCTGAACCTCATTACTTGCCCTAATCATTTTATATGCTCCCTAATAACTGCAGTTCACTCTTATTTTCCTGTGTCTATCTTTATAGAAAGAAAGAAGGGACTGCATGGCCATAATGGAGAATATTAATGGAGCAGTGCAATGAGTTACACTAATGTGTTCTTCAAAAGCCCCCTCCTGACCTCACCTAAAAGAAATCCAAACCTGCCTGACAGGTTGGAGAAGTTTGCAACCTTTCTTCCCCTTTACCCAAGCCATAAGAACAAAGAGGCACACTTCCTAATCGCAAATGCACACACTTTTATCAGCAGAGCAAATATTTATTGAGAAATTTGACCCAAACAAGCTCCTCCTGGCTCCACCCTCGGCCTTATTTTCCTTTCTTAAGCAATATCCCTTTCACACAGATGTGGAAAAACCGTCAACTGGGAGGGAGGGGAGTAGCCTGTCTGTCCTGCTCCCAGAACTGACTCACAGCAGTTTATTTTTGAACTGGTTGGTAAATAATCAATTCCCAGTCCCCCTGCCAGAGCCTCTCACCCTGTGAGAGCAGCCTGGTCCTCCCAGGGCCCTACAGGGCACCCCCAAATTAGGCATAGGCAGGTGCTTCCAGACCCTGCTCTGGCATCTGACTGGTGGTGCCCAGTGATTACCCACTGTTAAATATTCTGTCACCCCTCCCCATATTCTCCAGGCCTGGGCTTGAGCCACTGAACTACCCTGTACACTTAACCCTCACTCCAGACAAAGCCAGAAGGCTCAGGCCCACCTCGCAGCTGAGAGAGCCATCTTGTTTTTAATAGAGAAGAACTGAGCCTGGAATCAGGATCAGGTCTCCAGAATCCAAGACTTCTCCTCTGATGTGTCTGACCCCCAACCGCAGTGCTCAACCCACGCCCAGGTGGCTTCAGTCCTGTCTCCCCCCACCCTAGTTTCTTTAAACAGATCTCTGTGTGCTCTCACCCACCCTGGCAGGCACATATGTCCCATGCTAGGTTGTTACCATCTGTTAGGGCTTCCAGAAGCTCACCCTCTGCCCACCTAGGCTTCCTGCCTGTGTCCAGATGCCCCTGAGGCTGGTGCCACCTTGAGTCCCAGCTTGCTCCATGATGATGTCCCCAACTTACTCCAACCTATGCTGCCCTCAGAGCTCAGCCACTGTGCTTTCTTGCCCTTTGGGACTGTTTCCCATCTTCTTGGTTTCAACTCTAACCAATCACTCAAACCCAGCAGTTGTTGGAAATTCCCAACTTTCCCTGCTCAGAATATAGCCTTGGTCCTCATAAAGATAGAAATAGAGTTTACATCAGGGTCACCTATACATTTGACCAAAATCTCAAAAGAAACAGAACCTCCTTCTCCAAAGGGGAAGGGCTCTGCAAAGGCACCATAATGTGATCAATATCCAATCAGAGGATCATAATAAAATCACATTTCCAATTAACCTGAGATTTTTCCTACTTGGTTCTAGGTTGTGAAATTACTACTACAGTTGAATAATGATTAAGCCCTCTTCCCTTCTCATTTTCTTTCTTGCTTATCTCTAAAAATATTGCTCACAGATGTTTAAGATTTGTAGTAAAAGTAAATTCCAATAAAAGATCTACTAATTAAATTATTTAGCCTAGTTAACCCTTTTAAAAATAATGTGCATGTTTAGGACAGGAGTGTGTCCCAGTTGTCAGCTCATGAGATAAATACATTGGGAAATGAAGAGAGTACAGATAGACGTGAATGCCATTTTATCTAATGGAAGATGAATGCTGAATTGGGGGGGCTGAAGTAGAATCGAGTCCAACTTGCTTTGAAAGAGATTTATGATCATGGGATATGATGTCTCCCAAGGGCTCTGCTGGTGACCATTAACTCCTTCAACTCCGTACTCTGTCTTGTGCATCCAGAGGAGACAACTTGCAGGGTAGGAAGGATGTGGAAGTTTATTCGGCAGGTCAACAAAAGAAAACAAAAAAAAGCAATTGCTCTTCTGGACCTCTGGAATTTAAACTAGTTTGACAAACTAAGAGCCACATCCTACCTTGTATCATGTGTAACTTATGCCAACCAGTTTTCCGTTAGGCTTTCATGTCATTGTTCTCTGTTTATATCACCAAGATTTTCTGGATTATCTTTGAAAGGGGATGCTTAGTCAAAATTCGGGCACCCTTGTTGAAGCCAGGAACAGCCGTTTTTATGAGTTGCTTTTTTACCATGACCTCTGAAAACCCATTCCCAGAACGCTGGCGGCTCCGGTTTGCCCTGTGGGTACACAAAAAGGAGATAGTGGCTGGAAACGAGGACTCTGCTACAGCTGTGATACTGGAAGATGCATCCTTAATGGAGTGAGACAAGGCCTGGTTTAAAAAATTACAAGCTGTATTAATTTGAACTGTTTTGATGGGTTAAATACTTGTGGAGGGAGTTGGGGAGAGCTAGAGGTTTTAATGGCCAACTTGAGGAATAAAATACACTTGAACTTCCAGGTCAAATCCTGAATTCCTTCTGCAGGTGGGAATGCTGCACCTCTGAGAAAGGCCACGTTCCATCGGGGGATGACCTTACCGGGTCGGAAACATTCCCAGAATCTCTTATCTTTAGCTCCCCACCCAAAGGATGAAAAACACCATCTGATTTGCAATTCTCCCATCTCTTATTTGCGTTTGCAACTTTCTCGGATAACAGATGGCCCGAAAATGTGTAAGCCCAAATAGAAGTAAAGCATGGGCTTCACCGCTTCTTGACTGGTGCCAGTTGCTTTTAGAAATTAAAATTATGTAAATGATGCCTTGGCTTGAAGTGGGAGAATCAGAAACGAAGGAAACAACCCTAGCACTTGAGAGTATTTTAGTCTGGGTTGTGTATAGGACATTTTTTTTAAGCTTTTAATGTTTCCTTTTAAAGAGAAAGAAGAGAAGAGGCATTTGGTAAAAACATTTTACAAGTTGCTCATTCACAAAGCTTGCAGTTTCACCAGCAGCCAGCCTAGAAGCAGAGAGAATATTAGATTGCCAGAGACCTTAGGGGCACCAGTTTAATTGACTTGAGAGGGAGGAAAGGATTCTGAAGAGATCAGAGGAGGGCCTGGGCCTCTCTGGGTTTGGCATCTTTCTTACCTCAAGGAGTTAAAAGTCTGGGCCTGGGCGTGATCAGCCAGATGGTCTCTAACAGTAACAGGGTTCATATTGTTTAGATTATCCTGTTGCAAGTACCGTGCCTCGTTTACCTTTTATGGAATAAAGTGTGGAAAATTGACCACAGATGTAAGTAACCAAGAATGACGAGGAAGCTGTTGTTACCAGGCCTCTCCTTTTCTCTCCAACACTCCTGATCCCGAAGATAAAAATAAAGAGAGAAATGTGACAGACGGAGAATGGGCTCGCCTTAACCTCCGGAGCTCAGCCCCGAGCACCCTTAACACACTGTTCCACAGGTGCGTCCTCAAAAGGCTGGCCTCAAGACTTGTGAGCAGCCTGCTCTCAAATTCTGAGTTTCCAAGCGCCCTCCACTTAGAACATTATTCCACATAAGCAGTTTTTCCACCCGGGTTTGAAAGGCAGTTTTGTGGCCTTGCATTCTCTTAACAGAGAAGAGAGTGACATTTTGGAGTCTGAAGAGCGTGGATAAATTCTACATTCCTGTTGCTCTGATTGCTATCTCAGCTGCAGGAGGGACCAGATTAGTTAGAACTAGGCCCTTGTTGTTCCTGAGAATGTATTTCTGAGCTTTACAAAAGAGCTGACTACCCAGACCTGGGTAGCATGGGAAGGAGCTTGTGGAGACAGGCCTGCACTCTGCTTTATGGCAGCCTCTTTAGGATTATGAAGGCATAAATGCCTTTTTTAAACCCTCAGAGGGAAGTGATAAACTAGGCTTTATGAAGTTCCTTGTTTCCCCTCACTTCCTCCTCTGTTGACAAGAGTAGGCTGTGTCTTGCCTCCCACCCTTCTTGGTAGCACTGGCTGCCTCTGCCTGTGGCTGTAACCGTAGCCAGGTGACCGCTTCCTGCTTTCAGGACTGCTGGAGGCAGTGAGGGCCAATATTATCCATCAGGAGAACAGTGGTCTCTCCTGGAAAATGGACGCTGCTTCTCTGAGAGGGCCACTAGTGTGCCTTCTCTATGTGGCATCCAGCGTGAGGTGGGATCCCTGCCCTGGTCACGTGTAGTTTCTGTCTTCTCATTCCCATCCAGTTCAGCTCCCCTTCTTCCTGCCAGGCCCCCTACTAATCCGTATCACCAGGCGCTCGCTCTGGAGTCCCTGCTCCACTGCCAAAATATCTCCCCAGCAGCCAACATCTGTAACCCACTCCTTGTTCAAAGCCAGGGCCTGTCTGGACACCACTGTCTTTCCGGACCTCTCTGCTTTTTCCATGCACACCCTGCTTCACTGCTCCCCATGCCCTTTGAAGCTCCTCTCCCTTGAAGCTGAGGTGCCTGGTGCACCTATGCATGGCTGTCAGGGACCCTGAGTGCTCTTGGTGCTCACCGAGGACTTTAGCACCTGGTCTGCCTCACTCCTCTTTCCTCCCTTGTGACTTCAGCCACCCTGCTGACCTGGCCACCAGCCACATAGTTCCTTCACCTTCTCAGCCTCCCTGGCCTTCACAGCCACTCCACCGGTGACTTCACTCCCATGACTGCCATCTGGATCTCCCTGCTTCTGAACACGTGCCCTCCCTGACCGCTGCCTTTCAGTTCACAGTTTTTCCTGCTGAGACCCTCTGGAAGCATTGCACGTCAGCCTCTAGCATCTGACCCTCTGTTCTCCCAGACCCTCAGCCCCCTCCCAAGCTATCTAGGTCGACTGTCGGTTCTTCCATCCATACTCTCCAGCCTCCTGCACCAGCCTTCCCCCACGACACCTGCAGCTCCTATGTCCCTCCCCTGCTGGAACCGAGCCGTCCCCACCAGAATCAACTCAGCAGGCCTTCTTCCTGAACCTGCTCCCCATCTGCCAAATGCTACCCTAGCTCCTAACATCATCCCAAACTGCAGTGCCTCCATCTCCCCGCAATCCCTTCTCAGTTGGCTCCCTTTTCTCCTCTTACTCAGTAAATATTCTGAAAACCCTCCATAGCCACGAGTGTTTTGCTTCCACTCATATGCTAAGTCTAGTCGACTCCTGTTGAAATTGTTCTGTTGGGAGTTGGAGTGCTTGCCTGGCATGCACAAAGACCTGGGTTCAAACCCCAGGACCACATACACAACTAGGTGTTGGGGAAACAAAGGCCAGACGAAAAAATAAATTGATTCTCTCTTTGTCTCTCACTCTCTCCATCTTGAAAAAAAGAAAGAAAGAAAAAGAAATTGCTCTGGCATGTCTTCCTTCATTGTACTTGAGCTCTCTTCAACTGTCTTTTTCTTGAAGCACTCCTGGTCTGCAGCCATGACAGGTGTTTCTCAGGCACTTGTGCACGCGCTCTCTCTCATTCCATTTTCCCCAATGCTCTCCCTTTTCATTTGCAAATTATTGCTTCCCTAATTCCCACTCTTTGCCCTCTCTCTTCTCCCTCATATGGGACGGTGCAGAGGGTAGTCCATTCTGAAAACTACTTCTGAAAATATCCTTCTTGTTCAACACACAGGTGACTGAGAGTTCTCAACAGTGCTGCTGAGGTCCTGGATGTGAGTCCCAGGAATGTAAAGTATTCATTTTGGTGGTGATAGCAAGGGTCAATGTCCCTGGCTCCTGGTGGCAAGCTATGGGGTTAGAAGAGGGTTTAAGTTGCTGTATTAAATATTCAAATTCTCCCAGGCCACCGGGGAATGCCCGGCTGGTGGTTCCAGAAGCCTGGAGAGGAGCTGCCATTTCAAAAGCTGGCTTTGCGGTGGAAACAGCCTGGGGTCTGGAGTTACTCATTGTATTCCAAGCTCATTCTCCTCCCACCACTTGTGTGACTTTGAGCAACTGGCTTCTCCTGTCTGTGTCTCTGTTTTTCTTTGCAAAATAGAAAATAGCGTCTTCCTTTTGTGAGGATTGGAGAAAACATACTTAATAGGAAGAAGGAGTCATAATTTACTAGGTCAATCGAGCTGGTATGTATGGCAATATTTTCTTGAACCTGACAACCCTGCCAATTCTTCAGAAATTATTTGTGAACCTTTTTTCATGCCTGCACACACTAGTATCAGAGTTGAGAGAGAACTGCCAAAACTCTGTACCATTGAAACCACAGGCCACAGTCTGAGCCCATTCAGTAACCTTTGCTCATGAAGGTCCTCACGACAATGAACCAATAAGAGTTTTGGAGATGGAGAGATTGGTGCTGTTCAGGGTGGATAGCACAGATGGGATGGAGGGCCTTTGGCTGCCTGCAAAAGAAAAGCCACATTTGTATGAAGGGAGTACGAAGTGACTGTAGGCTTCAGTGAAAGTTAGGTGGGGAAGCTAAAATTGATACCAGAGGCCGCATGGAGCCATTGAATATTTTTGAGTGAGAACATAATAAAATGGTATTTTAGCAAAATTAGTTTAGCTTTCTTATAAATAAGATGTTTTTATTAGAGGATGGGGGTAGGGAGGGCACTCATGCAGGAATCAGACCCTGATCTGAAGAAGTGCAGGTCTGGAATGGGAAAGGATGGATACAAATGCAAACTATTTTAAAAGAAAAAAAAATACTGAAGATAGCAGTGAAGAATTTACCGTTAGAGATGAAAGCACGAAAATGGCATAAAACTGACTCTACTGGGGATTTTTTAAATGAAAGGGAAATGTGTGTGTGTTAAGATTACATCAGACTTTTTTTTTTCAATTTTTTAAAGAGAGAAGGACAGAGAGAGAGAGAAAGAGAATCAGTTTTAGATTTTCATGTGGCCTTTGCTGCTCCAAGACTTCGCTGTGTACGTGGTGCCGGGGTTTGAACTCGTGTACTTGCGCAAGCCGGGCAAGTGCCGTAACTGCTGAGCCACTGCTCCAGCCCCTACATCAGACTTTTTCATCTTAACCTTTTCATTTTCACTTTAGCCTTCAAGGGCACAGTTGAGGTGTCGGTGTGTTCACATGGTTGCAGTGCCGCTGTTACCAGAGGATAGGCTTTCCAGCACCTGGGCACTGCTGCAGGTCTGAGCATGTGACCACTGGACTGTGATATTTCAGGATTTTCTGAGTTTTTTATTTTATTTTGTACTGTATCAATCTGCAGCAATTTAGAAATAAGAAACAGAAAAGAAACTGGTTCTTCAGTTCAGATAGCTTGGGAAACGCTCTCCTGGAAGGATAAAGATGGCACAGTTTTCTGAGAAAGGAGAGGTGAGGCAGGGAAGGAAGGTGCCCTCTCCCAGCCCTGCCAAGCCAGTTCCTGTCCATTCTGCAGAGCTCACCTCCTGTGTCCCTGCTTCAGAGCCTTCCCTTCCTTTCCCCAGCCCGACCCCTGATGCCTCTCCAGAGGTTCATCAGCTTCCTGTTGCTGCTGTGGTTTGGACACTCCCACTGCCACCATCATCGCAGTGGGTGGACTGGCCATCTTGGTGGTCAGTCCCAGTAGATTGAGCTCTGGGAGTGGAGACCATGGCCGTGTCATCTCTGTATCCATGTTGCTTTGTACACCATACGTGCACCATAAAGGCTTGCTCTTTTGCATTGGATTGGGTTGGATTGGACTGGATTGGTTTGGATTAGATTGGAAGAGCAGACTTGGAGAGTGGATGTAGAGATGATGATATGTGGGGGTGAAGGTAAATAACACAGAGGCTGTGCCTGGTATCTGGATCTCCTTCAAGAAAGAGGAGGCGTTCATCTGCTGTGAGTCAGAAGCTGTGGGGAAGACATGGGGGCTGAAGTGCTGCCTGGGTGGGGACTCTGCAGGGAAGAAAGAGATGGGAGCCTGGTCACTACTTCCTTTGACCTTAATTCCTCTGCTGAAGTATTCACCCTAGTTTTCTATCAATATACATTCATGAAATATACTTCAAAACTTATGAATTTATTTTTAAAAATCCACTGAGGGTGATATCGATGATGTGGATGTCGGTTTCGTGTCCCCTCGGAGTCGAAGAATGAAACCGAGGGACACTGAGGCAAGTGTAATAGACAGATTTTATTATAGAAAGTAAAGTGCAGGGAATAGAGCATACTTCCCCTAGAGTGGGGGAAGGAGACAGAGCCAATGAGGCAGTGAGCTTTGTCCTGGATTGGTCACTGCTTCCCTGCCTCTGTACCTAGGACCCAGGTGTGGGGGAATTCTGGTCCAGTTTTTGATCCATGCCTTAGGCTCTTTGATCCATGCCTTAGGTGCCAATAGAAAGAATGTGGTTCCTTGCTTAGCAGCAGGGAGTGTCTGCACCTTGCCTGTCTTGTCAGACCCTCATTAGCATTGGGGGATGTCTTTGCCTTCTCAGGAAAGATGACCATCAATTTATTTTCTCCTTGTCAACCCACATTGTTCTGCCTACACTGAACTGCCTAACTTTTTCTGCCTCAAGGGTCTACTTCCTGCTAAAGACTTTTCTTACATTACCCCTGAACACCCTCTCATGGTGGGTATTAGTGTGCCCATTTCATGTGTGGGGCTCAGGGAAATTATTTGTCCAAATTAAGGGAACTAGTCAGTAGCAGAATTAGGTTTTGAACCCAGAGTTTGAAGTCCCCCGACCTTGCGAAGTGCCATGGAACTGGTGCTCAAAAAATATTTGTTGGGTTAATTCTAGGAAAATTTGGATACCAGAATGCAAAGAAAAAGTAGGGAAGAAACAGTTCAGGTTAGGTGTTGACCTGCAGAATGGGGTTAGAGTAGCTTCCATGGAACCTAGGATGGCTCACATCTCCAGGATAGCCTGATGACCCAGGACAGAGAAGGTACATGAATAAGATCGTGTGTGTCTAGGGCAGAGTGGGTAGATTTGGTATGTGGCAGAGAAGACTACCTGTCTGACATCAGGTGTGCTTAATGAATGGTAGCTCTTCTGGAATCCTTGTCATGGTCTCTGAGCTGAAGACACCCTAACGCATTCTTTCTGCGGACACAAGGATGAATGTGGAACCACTCTTTGGCCAGTGGTTCTGCTTATTCTTCCCTAAAACTGTACCGCAGGAGCGATGGAAAGAGGGCCCACCTTTCTCTAGGAAGGAGCCATTAGGACAGATACACTCTATTTCCCAGTGGTCTTCCATTATGATCCATGGACTTCTCACCTCTTGATTCATCCTTCAGGCTTCCTTATTGGAAGTGACTGAGACATTGTCAAGTTAACCAAAGTTGGTCTTAGCTGCAGTGGGAGTAGAGGTCTAACTAGACTCACCATCACCTTGTTGAGAATGATGGTGCCCAGTGGCCCAGCTGAAGGGCTGGCCTGGGAAACTGTGGTTCAGACCTTGCTTGGATATCTGAATGAACCCTAGCCAATCCGCATTTCAACCTTACACTCAACTCCCTAAAGATTTCCTAAAGTCATACTGAGCCTACAGGCCCTATGACCCCTATGCCACCTCTCCCACCTCATCCCTATCCTCCTCCTCCTGCATTCTCTGTCCCAGCTCTGTACCCTCCTTGCTGTTCCCTACACCTGCCAAGTACATTTCCACCCTTGAGCCTTTGCGCTTTCTGCTTCCTCTTGAATGTTCCACCCCATGTATTTGCATAACTGGCTCCTTCACTCAAATCTCTGCTCAAGTCCTTCTGCCCTTGCAACCCCACCCCCACCTACAGAGGCCTGCAACCACCTATTTAAAAATAGCACTTCCTGTTTCCCTGTATTCCCTGGCCCTGCTCTGTTTTCCTTTATAACCCATCACTGCTGGCATAACATACGTGTTTCTTTATTTGCCTTTTCGTTGTCTCTCTCCCTCACTAGAACCTAAGCTTCCTGTGACAAACTTTCCCTTGTTCATTGCCGTATCGCCAGCACCTTCTTAGCGTGTTACATGAGCTCTGTTAATATTTACAGGATGACTGAATGACCAGCAGTCAGTTTGTCTCTCAGGAATTTGAACTAAAGGCACAGTGACTTTTTGGTTATTCATGATAGTTACTGGCCCTGTGAGCTTGGTTGGGCGTGGGGCCAGCAACCATGTGGGGGCACTTGGAAGCATAGGAACCTGGTCAAGATCGGAAGAAAAGTTGAGGGGAGGGAGTCCGGGTATCCCCTGAGAGACAGAGGGAACATTTTGCTTCCTAGGGGTCTTCTTCCCTCTGGGGCCTGACCGTATTTGGATTCTAATGCCTGAAAACTTGTCAGGGTGTCTGTATTTGCTTTCTGTAGCTGCATAACAAATGGTCACAGATTTGGCAACTTAATACAATATTCACTTATTCTTTGGAATAAGTTGGAATTCCAGGTGGAATTCCAGGTGGTTGGAAGTCCAGGTGGTCTCAGCAGCGCTCACTGCCTGAAGCCCAGGTGTTGGCTGGGCAAGGCCCTTAACTGGAGGTGCTGGTGAAGAAGCTGCTTGTAAGCTCATTCAGGTGTTTGGCACAATTCTCTTCCTTGCAGTTGTAGGACTGAGACCCCTGTTATTTTGCCGACTTTTGGCCAGAGGCTGCCCCTTCTAATCAGAGGCCACGCCCATCCCCTTGCCCCACAGCCTTCTCCACATCAGCAAGGGAACCTTCCCCGCAGCCGCTCCCCTTGGGAGGAAGCTCTGCTCTTAAAGGGCTCTTTAAGGCGAGGTTCAACTGGATAATCTCCTTCGAGCAACTCAAAATCAAAACTAGTAACCCTAGTGACCTCTGCAAAATCCCTCTTATCAGGTAACCAACCCAGCAGAGTCAGGACATGGCATCCCAGCATAGTCACAGGCCTGGGATTAGGGCAGGGGATCTTAAGAGGCCATTTTAGGATTCTGCCTGCCATGGTATTTTTTTTTTAATCGCCTTTATTTAATTAGCCTGGGAGAGGGAGTTCTATTGCTTACAACTAAAGACTGATGGCCTTACTCCACTGAGGCCCCAGCCTTGGCAGGGTGGAGTGGGGGACTGAAGTTATAAACTTGGCTTTCCTGACCTCTGCTTAATTGTGGTTCTTAATTTTTCCCCGGAATAGAGCTCAGAATAGAGAGATGTGGAAGATTAGACCATCTGCCAGACTTCATATGCCAAAAATAATGAACATAGCCCCTTGCCTCTAAACTCTTTGGTAGAAAACTTTAAAAAAAAAAAATGCTTCTCCTCGAGGAGCACTCTCCAAGTGAGATCACTGGTGATCCTGAACCTTTCCCATGACTTAACTGCCGAGCAGACAGCCTAGCTAAAGCTCACAGAATACACCCGGGGTGACTGGCTCACAGCCTCCGGGCCCTGGTTGAAATGAGTGGTTTGTGTTAATCTGCACCATGAAGCCGAAAAGCTATTATGTATGTATATTTTCATCCTGAGGTATTATCAAGAAATTCCATATAGAAAGGAATAAACCATGGTTTGGGAATGAAAAAGAAAATTAAAAGAAAAATGCAAGACAGAGTAAACTCTGTTTCCTACAGATGTAAATCAGAGCAAGTTTTGAAGGCTTTTCATGACTCAGAGAGAGGTCACCGACCAAATCTGCTGAGGGAGGCAGGATGAAACAAAAATGACCACATTTTTATGATTCTTCCCCCTCCTGCTGCCATTCGCTCTTTCATTTGCCCGATGTAACGCAATTTTCCACAGCACTATAGGAAATAGGAGATATGAAAGAGCTATCAATTTCACAGCCTAGCTTCAAAAAGTGTGTAGTAATCAATGAGTATCAAGAAATAGCGTGTGGTAAGATGGGGGAAGAAGCTTGCTCTGTGGAATGGTGCCTGCAGGTTGAAGGATGTAAGGTGAGAGAATCTGAGTTGAAAGGGGCTTCCCCCTGGAGCTACCTCCCTCTGGTTAGGTAATGCATGGACCAGTCAGTAGCACAGAGGCCATCAGCTCTGCATGACCACACTCCTTAGAGCCAAGGAGAGGAAGTAAGGAAGGCCACTGTGATTGAAGATGAGGGGTCCTGGGTCTTGCCTGGTGCCAGTGCTGTTGCTGTAGGACCAGACAAGTCTCTTAACTCTTTGGAGCCTCAGGGTCTAATGGAGATCCTAATGCCTACTTAGCAGGGTTGTTACAGAATTAAACAGGATCCATGTGCACGCTTTGGAGCAACTCTGAAGCTAGTGTAGCATTCCCACTGCTACAGGATGAATGGAGACTGACCTAGGATGGTGGGTGATCAGTGTCTGAAAAAGGTACCTGAAGCTCAAGACAGGTATTAAAAGTACAGAGAGATACTTTTCAGGGTCAACAAATGTAACCCTAGGAGCTTGAGGCTGCTTCTAAAATGCGGGGGTGTGGGTGGCATAGGTGGGCAGCCACTGTGTAGGGCAGAATTCTCGGGCCAAGACAGAAAGCTGCTTTGCTTAGATGTATTGAGGCATGCTGTCAACCTCACAGTAACACAGCCCAGGCAGCACAGCCCTCAGGAACTGTGCCCCAGGCTCACCAAGAAATCAGGGGCCAAGCTCAAGGGTGAGGACCTGAGGGTGTGGGGAAAGGAGCCTGTCCCTGAAGCTTTGGGAGGGTAGAAGGCAGAAGCTGCCACAGCCCCTAAGTGAGACAAAGGCAAGTGCCAAAAGCCATCATGCACCTTGGGAGACCACGTGGAGGTGTTTGGGGATGCTTGTGGTGTTGATTTCACAAAAACAGCCATCTCAGCGCTTCCTGTCTTGGGTGACCCTTGGGTGACACGGATATAGGTTCAGAGGTAGAAAACTGAACTCTCAGCTCTTGGTAATAACTGTATGAAGTATATTCATTCATTTCTGCATTTGACAGGCATATACTGATGCTTGCTCTTTGCCCTGAGGATTCAAAGATGTTCTAGGCCCTGGGGATTCAGAGCGCACCTTGTGGATATGGGACAGGAACATATAGGGGCTTGGATGGAAGCAAGTGTAGCATAGTTTTTGTCTTCCATCGTCCGTGCCCTCTGCCAACAGTGATTTGATATCGTTACCGTTGCCCATTCCCAGCCCTGTGGCCTTGCTCCTTCTTTAACCTTCAAGGTCTAGGTGCTACCCTGTATCCTCTCCAGAGTCTTACCAGCCCTCTGACCACTTGCTTGTAGCTGTCTTAGTCTCTCATTCCTGTTGACTGTGTGCCTCGTAAGCATGGTTTGGCAGCACTGAGCCCGACTCGGGATGCCTGTGGAGCTGAACCTTGAGGTCATCTTCTGGTGTGTGTGTGTGGGCCTGGTGTCTCCAAGCTTGTGATTTCCCTATAGAGAAGGGCACATAAATACTGCCCAAGTGGTAAGGACTTGGCAGAAGTAGAATCCAGGTTGTTAAGGGGAACACACAGTAGGACATCATTCAGGGCTGTGAGTCAAAGATCAGTCAGTAGAGAGAAGCAGCCCTGCACAGTTTTCCAAAGAGCACCATGAGTCGGTGCTCAAGGGGCAAGAAGAAATGGGTGGCCACCAAAGATGGGTGCAGAGGACCAGGAGCAAGCACCCAGTGCTTGTGGTGCCTGACCTATCTCTATAAATGACCACACAGCCCACTGCGTGGCTCTTCCCACGGAGATGAACCTGAGGCCTGCTGGAACCCCAGCCCTAGCTTGAGAACAGAGAGCAGCTGGGATAGGTCGAACCAGGAGAGGAAATTCAGGATTTCAAAGTGGCAGAGCAGCGGGATCACAGTGCTCGAAAGTGTATCCAGAGTATAGCAATTCTGCAGTCAAGAGGGTGGAGTTGAGAGGTCCCATCCTCCAAAGAAGGGGCTGGCAAAATTGTCAAGTGGGCTGTGGGCTGGGGGAGGTTCTACTTCTAGAAGGAATTAGGCTTTTAACCATTGTTTGCCCAGAGCCAACTTAATGATATGGTTTGGGGTAAGCTAAATCTGATTGCATATATGCTGGTCCACTGAAGCAGCCTGGACACTGGGTGTAGCAGTCAGGGTCCCTGCTGGAAATAATGACACATCAAATTGCATACCTTGAGTACAGTTTAATAAAGGGCTTGTTACAAAGGAGAGGACTGAGCGTACTCCATGTTGGGGCTGGTACCATCGAGAGGTGTGACCACTCCTAGGCGGGGAAGAGCAAGGGTGGGAATCGTACCCAATTATAGAGACAGAAAAGGGTGATATGGAGTGCCTTCCAACAGGCAGGACCAATGACTTTTACTCCTAGTGATCCAAACAAAGGGGTCTAGAAATAAATACCCCAGCTGCCTCTCTTTCTCCCAGATTTCTTGGGCTACTTTCCCTTGATGTATTTTATCTGAAGGCAGAGGTCACGTATGCCTGTTGATGCACCCATTCCTGAGCAGAGAAGGAAAAGCAGAGATGGGTTTGGACTTCCTGCAGTGTAACTGACTCTGGATCCTACCTTCAGGTGGCCCTCCTGATATCCCACCTGCCACAGTAAGGTTGGTCTCAGGAGATAGAGCCTTAGGCTGAGAACCTCTGCTGCTTAAAGTTGACAGGAGCTGGGAAAAGCAGGGGCTGGCACTGTACCTTTAAAATAACAGCTTGCTCCGTACATATGCGGGCCATATGTCTTCAATTTTCCAGCACAGTCTCAATTTCACATATTCTGTCCCATTTTACCCATAAGAACATTGGCATTTGTCAGATCACATGTTCCAATTTTTGATTCAGAAAATATGGTCACTGTATCCCTATACCACAACAAATGCCAGATGGTTTAAAGAGCTAATTTTTTTAATGGTATACTTATCCCAGTTGTTGAGGAAAGACAATTTTCTGACTATTGAAGCAATTGAAGAAATTATCAGTGACAAGTTTGATGGGCTCGATTACTTTTAAAAAAATACCTTTGGGGAGTATAAAGAAAAGCAACAAAACCAAAGGGAAAAAGAGAGGCAGTGAATTGGGGAAACTGTTGCGATAAACATGACAGCCAAAATCTTGATATCCAGATACTTTGGGGGAGTTTTATAAAAATCCGAAAGGGCACAATTAAGATTTCATTGGACAGATGGTCAAAGGATATGAGTCGACAATTCACACTAGAGAAATATTCACTGTAAACAAATCCTGGGGAGGTAAGTTAATAAACTCAAGTTAAGACAGCTGTACATTACCATGTCACACCTATCACATTATCAGAAATAAATAAAAGACAAAATCTAACAAGGGCAGAGTTTTGTGGAAGCGGATACCTCCATACTCTAAAGAAGGCACTGTAAATTATTTTTTTAGTTTTCCTTCTAGAGAACAGTTTGATGGTATGTAAAAAGATCACAAAATCAATCCTCCGTTCTGACTCAACAGTTACACTTTTGCGAGTATATCCCAAGGAAATAACATTTGAGATCTATATAAATAATTATTTAGTTTTACCTACACGGAGGCAGCACAAATGACCAACAGTTGTGTGATGGTATAAATAGAATAGGTTAGGGTAAATAAACATTTTATTATTAAAATATCAAATAGGTTCACTTTGTAAAGATGTGGAGAGATTTTAAATGGTAAGAGCACAATGAGACCAGTAGCAGTAAGGTCAGGTGAAATCTAGACTTGTCTGATTGTAAGGAGCAGATGAGAATCTAAAATTTGCAGTCGATTGGTTTCCTATGGCAAAGTGTATTCTGTGGTCTTTAGCACTTTGTTTCATTATTGTTGGTTTCAGCCATTCTAATGAGAGCCAAGTTTCCCATAAAACTGGAGAAAAATAAGAAAATGACTGTGACTCCTAAGGGTCCGTGGAGTATATCTCAGAGGCAAATTCTGGCTGCTGCTTTAGACAGATCCCCCTGCTGGGATGGGGAGCTGCCTCCAGTACTATGTTGTTTGCATTTGCTCTCCACTTCTGCCTGTCCTAGAGGTGACAGAGGAATGTCCAGCTACCTGGCTATAACAGGTGATAAGGATCATTCTATGTGCTACTCAAACCCAAAACTGTAGCTGTTTATACTTGACTACAAAATTGCTTCAGGTCTATCTGTGTAAAGATCAATCTAATGATACTCCTCACTTCAGGGAAAAGCCAAAACAATCTCTAATGTATGGTTTTTGTGGTATTTTAAAAGCTTTAAATACTTATCTGCTAAAAATAAAAGTAGAGGTGGGTGGAGACAGTTCATTATGCAAATGTGAACTTTGCAAATACCTACCCGTGTCCCTCTTATAAACATGCAGCCAGCGAGGATGAGGACTGGCACACAGCCCACCAGGGGCTAACTCCAGCATGCCTGGTGTCCTCTGCAGGGAGCCAGAGGCCACACAGAACACAGTGCCGAGCCCCAAGCCCTGCAGACCATACACCAGTCCATCTGAGGCATCCCCTTCCTTCTGGAAAATCCAAGTCCCACCAGCGTCTTGCTCACTGGGACAGCAGCTCCTATACAGTCATGGTAATTTTCTGTTTTTAGATCCCCTGAGAAAGTTTGTAAAACTGCACATTTCATCTTGTATGACCTGAGTTTTCAGAGTACAAAAAAAAAAAAAAAAAAAACAGGGAGAGAAGGTTGAGGATGGTTCTGTGAGCACCCGAGTGCGGTCACTGGCTCTGGAAGGAGATGCCATGTACACTATCAAAATGAATAAAAGGAAAAATGGAAGGAAGGAAAGAAGGGAGGATAAAAACCCTGCAGCATTCCAGTTAGCCATCAAAAGACCTCTCTGGTGCAGGGGACGAGCACAAGTCTGAAGTGGTAGAACCACTGGCTACCCAAGGCCCTGCTGCTCTTTGGACTTTGCTTATTGGAAAAACGTGAATGATGATATCTACCTTTTGGGACTGTTGTGATTTAAAATTAAACGACTGTGTGAAGCACAGAAAGTTACATTCAGCTCAAATTAAACCATCAATACGCATTAGTTCTCTCCTGCCCTCACCTGCCAGAGTACCTTGCATTTGGGAGGTGCTCAGTTTATGGAGACAAGATTGAGTGACTGTAGAGCTGCAGTGTGATTTAACTATCATTCAACAGAGATGACCAAGGCTCGGAGCCTGGCTTTTGCTGTGGTCATGTTTCAGCGTGGCCAGTTCCCCACAATGGATATGGGGTGGAAGGGAGGAAGGATGGGATGTGGGTTAGACTTTTCCTCTAGGGTAGGAGTGCGTTAAGATTGCTGGCCCACATGTTCATGGTGAAGATTCCAGTGAGTGGCACAGCCGTGTCAGATCACCATGCTGAAATTCAATAGCGGCAAAGAACGGTCCTAGAAAAAGTGGTAGGATGTGCCAGTGGGCAGACAGTACAGCATCTGAGGGTGGAATGAGGCGAACAGCAGCCTCAGACGCTGGGCAGAGGTTCTTGCACAGAGCTCTGGGATGCTGCTTCCAGCAGATTTTTAGGCAGTTCATCCACAGGGACCAAGGCAGAAGCGCCACAAGAAGAGCTGGGTAATGGACTGGGCTGGGCATCTGTCTGTAATTGGAATGGGACACTGTATTATAGTCAGACACTGCTGCTGCTGCTGCGCCTCAGACAGCCTCAGTCCGAGGTGGGTCTTAGAAACTAAGGCAGGACTGAGTTACAGCTGAGGGTCAGATGGTCCCTGTCGTGGGGAGGAGAGGGCATAGGATGCAGACCCTGAAAGCCAGTGTGGGCTAGACCCTGTCTGTCTTGGAAGCAGACTGTCTGCCACTTGGGTAACAGTTGGACTTGTCTCCACAGATGTCCGTGGACACTGCTATAATGACCCGGAGGTTCCTTTCTCTGCTCTCTGCTCTTTTTTCCTACTTTTTCTTTTTTTGTCTCCTTTCCAGCATATCTAAATTAGCGTGAGTTGACATTTAGCTAAAAAGCTTTTCTGGAATTTTGGTGAAGGAGGAACCGTACATAATTGCAAGCAGTATTCCACGCCTGATAGTTGCTTGGAGTTTAGTCGTGCTGTTTGGTTTGTTTTGAAGTTGCAAATCTCCATAAATAGATGTTTATGTTTATCAAAATAAAGAGACTTTTAGATTTGAAATGGTCATGAAGCACCATTGAAGGCTCTGTCTTCTAAGCTACCTGTCCTTGCTATCTGGCAACAGGCCCTCTTCACTCACTTACTGTTGCTCTGTTGTTCAAGACCATAGATTCTAGTTCTCCTTTTCTTGGAACTTTATACATGCCAGCCAGATCAGCAGTTCTCCATGGAGGGCCATTGCCCCAGGGGACATCAGACAATATCTGCAGACGTTTTGGGTTGTCAGGACTGGGAGGAGATGGGTTTGCTGCTAACGTTTAGCAGGGAAAGACCAAGGATGCTATTAAATATCCTACAATGTACAGGACACCAAAGAATTATCCAGTCTGAAGGTCAGGAGTGCCTCTGTTGAGAAGCTCTGAGCTAGACTATAAGTGTATTATGAGCTGACGTGATGTCTTAGCATTCTACTCTCTGGATTTTTGCAAAATAATAATCGCCACTAGCAACTAACGTTATCAAGCACTTACTCCGTCCAGGCATCATTCCAAACCCTTCCTGAATATTTACTTATTTAATCTTTTTCATTAGGGAGTATTTGTTATCTCATTTTACTAACACTGATCAGTATGGGAAACTTTGGACATGAGAAAACTGAGGCATGAGAAAGTTAAGTAACTCGCTCAGGGTCACACAAACTGGGGAAGCCATTCCTTAGGAATAAGAATAGGGATGGGTTGGGGCTGGAGCATGGCGGTTATGGCACTTGTGCAGCATGAGTGGGGACACAGGTTCAAACCCCAGCACCACGTACACAAGGAAATCTCCCAGCAACGAAAGCTTCATGGAAAACTAAATAAAAATTGTTTCTCTCTTTCTCTCTCTCACTGTCCCTCTCTCTTAAAAAAGAAAAAAAAAAGAATAGGGGTGGTAGCAGTAGAATTTTTATTAATTTTTATTACAGTAAGAGCTTTACAAGTGTTTATTCGTCTCATTTTCGCCATGCCATGACCTCATGGAATAGGTATCCTGTAATGTCCGTTGCAGATATGCAGAAACTCGGACACAGTGGAACTTGGTCTATATTTATGAATTTGTATAATTTTAAATTAATGTATGTGTCTCTCACTGCACTGTAATCTCAAGAATGCAACAACCTTGCTGCTTTGTGGCACTTCATAGTGACCCCACTGTTTAGTTCTGAGTCTGGCAATAATCATACATTCTGTAATTAAAAGAAAAGACATAGAAGTATTAGACTGTTGGATTCTCATGGATGGACCAGTGGGACCGGGCTGTAGCTTGACCAGTGTGCCATATTTTCTTTTCCCTGGCACTTTCCTTTGGTTCCTTCATGCCACTGGATCTCATCCCATGAGAAGATCTGGCTCTCATCCCTTTAGAACTCCCAAACTGGTGGGAACTCACTAGAGCTCTCTGATAGCTCCTGGGATTTATCAAGCCAAGCAAGACATCTGATCTCTAGTAGCTAAAAACTCATGGCCTTGCTAAACCCCAGATTTTCAGGCATGTTTGAAAGTCTTTACAAACTGCTCTCAGAGGAAGGATGGATGCTCATGTCCCTACTTAATGAAATTTGATGACACAGGAGGCTAGGTAGAAGTTCTTTTTTTTTTCTTGTCTTGATATCTGGATATTTTCAGAACCTAGATAATTTTATGATATTTACATCAAACATGCAGGTAACTCTAGACTTTTATATCTGTATTATTTCTGAGGAAGTATAATGTGATTATGAATGACAGTAATTGACATTACATGCTTTAATTAAATTTCCTTTGCTGTGAATCAGAACCTTTTAGTTCAGTCCTACAGTGCTATTTCTAGATTCCTCTTTTACATACTCTAATGCATCAGGCAGTAGGTATGACATAAATTCATTTTTGTAAATTCTGTACTGCATAGATTAAATGAGATAATGTGTGCAAGGGGCTCAACTTAATGCCAGTCACATAATAGTTATTAATCAAAAATATTAGCTGAATTTGCCTATGCTGTGCCTTTTAGCTATTGACTGGTTTGAAGAATATTGTGTTTCTTTGATAACCATGAAATTGACAGTTGTGAAAAGTGCCCCCTTTTCAAATGATCATGGGTAGCACAGTGATTACATCCCACAATTTCTCCTTCTAGAACTTTTAGAGGTTTTTTGAGGGCTAGGATCTTGCTTGCTTGCTTTTTTTTTCCAAAAGGAAAAAGCACCCCAGGTGGCACCCTGCTGCCTAACCCTGGCAAAACAAAAACCCTCATCCATTATCTGGAGTTGCCAGCCAACTAGAGTGGATGAGAGAGTGGGGTCTGGGCATCAGCCCCCTCTCTTCCTGTGGGTGCACAAAGCACCTCACCTTAGAAAATGCACCTGCAGCTCCAGGACTCTAGAGCACCCTTGAGCACAGCTGCAGCAATCTTCTGGAATCATCCACACTTGGCCTTTTGTCAGATGGAGCAGGAAATAAGAGTCCCCTGCTGGCTCCTTCTGTCCAAGACTTTCCTCGTATCCGACTCTCAGCAGGGCCACTTTAGTTCCCTTGCTCAGTCTCTTTACACTTCTGGTCCAGGATGACTTTGGTGCAGGTCCCAGAGGATAGACCACACCCGTAAGATCCAGCATCTTGGGAACCACTCCTGACTCACAGGGATGCTCCGTCAGAGTGCAAATGAACTGGTCCCAGCGTCTGAGTAATCCATTTAGCTCAGTGCCAGTGCTGGGTCATCTTGATTCATCTGCAAGTGGAAACAGGCGGACAGTACCAGGGCCTGCCTCTCCTGGCAGGGCTTTGCATTAAAACAACCAGCCAGCAAAGCCCAGAGACCACAGTAACAAATATTCAAATGCAAGAGTATTATTATTTTCCCTAGCACTTGCCTAAGATTACAAAACTGTGCTTGCAAATGTGTATATAGGCATGCTCATCTTTATCATCTTCTGTTAGGACAGGTTCCCCACAACAATTAAGAAAGTCTTTGAGGGCATAGCATGGTCATTGTGTGCCCACGGCTGCTTGGGTTCACCAGCTGTACCCATAACTTGGCCTCTGCGAAAGTAGATGCTCATGACGGTGAGTCTATGGGTGGGCTAAGAAATTTCAGAGCCCCTAGATGAAAGTCATTTCTCAGTGACCCCCAGCATTTGACCTTTTGAAAATGCCCAGCTCAGCCCTATTCCTACCTGCTCTGTCGGGTCACTTGTGGTATATCCCCCAACTGGGCAGAAACAAACAGCAGCCCAGATTTCAGGTTGCCAGGAGGCACGAGGCAGAATCCTGCCTGCTGTGTAGCAGGTCTGTGAGTCTCAAGTGGCATCATATTAAATTATATAGGCAGCCACTTGTTCTCAACTGATGCTCGGAGCTGAGAGTCATACTGAGCAGTCTGCTCAGGAAATGGTGGAAAAGATTCTATAGCTTCACAGACCTTCAGACCTCTGAAGATTGTCCGAAAAGCAGAAAGGCGAGGGATCCCACAGGCAGAAGCCAGCTCTGTGCAGAAGAGACCATGATTGTGGCTGCGATCGTAGACCATGGGCTGTGGGGCACTTTGCCCTAAAGGTAGGTCTGAACCTGGATACAGCTGAACATGCCTGGCACCCTGGCTGGCTGCTAGCTCGTCTCTGGGGTTGGGTTTCTGAGATGGTGCCCCCTTCCCTTGCCTCTGAGGGTTAGTTATAGTCACCTGACCTGCGGTAGCCAGGCTGTGTTGTTAGAGTTGTTGAGGGGCATGTGGGTAGGATGCAGAGGTGTGGGGCAGGGAAGATGAACAGAGAAAGAGGAGAAAGACTTAGGAAGGAAGGGCTTGTCATCTTCTGCTCCTACATAACAGTGAATGTGAGCATGAACTCTGAATCTGCACAAAGAAACGTTTAGTCTTTGTGAGTTGTTGCCTGCTTAAATGCCTCTCCTAAGACCTAACCTCCAGCTCTCCTCCAAGCTGGGGCAGAGAGGGTGTCAGAATTCTCATCGGTGGGAGGAATATGAAAAGGACAAACATCTCACTTTAAGAGCTCATAATCTTAATGCTTCCTGGGCTCTGCTAATTCCCCCACCTAGCTTGGAATAGATTAAAACGGGAGCTGAAACAGGCTTGATTGACGTATGTGCAAGGTCTTGACAGGACTTTCCACTTAGCTTCTACCCGTTAGTTAAACATAGTTTGAAATTCAACATCTGGGTGTGAGACTGGGCTGAAATGCCTCCTGGGAATTGTGACAGGTTAAAGGTTACATCAACTTGAGCCCCTTGATCTGGGTTCTAAAAAAAAACTGCAGTTAATAAAGGAATGACAGGGGAGCCAGGAGCAACTTTCAGCCACCGTGAGCAAGATTTGGCTCTCCTGGGGGGTCTTTGTGCTTTCATGGCAGATAAGCATTCTTCCCTCTCCCGGCCTCCACTGCTGAGAGTCCCCCAACTGCCCCTTCCAGGAAGGAATTTATACTGAGGGTCCCATCCTGAGAGGATGGCAACTCCAGGAAGGAGACTTTGGGGGATCCGGAGGTTGCAGCTAAGCCTTAGAAGCACCTGAGCAGAGCTGGCGTTTGCACTTAGTCTGGGGTGGCCTGTGGAGCAGACATGCAGGGAAGGAAGCGGTTGAACTGTCACCGATAGAGAAGCATCAAGTGACATTTCATGGTTATTTCACATACAGTTCTGTGGGGGCCAACAGAGATTAATAAATCTCCAATATTTACCATTTATAATTTTTTCTTTACAAAAATTATACTTTAATATATTAACTTTCCTTAACAAAGGAAATTGATAGACCAAGCCACTGGTAGGCATACATTTATTATGAATTTTAATAACAAAGTCATTATATATTAAGAATATTAATGGGTACTTGGTACAATAATTGGATTTTCTTTGTTATTTAGCCTGATATTATTCTTAGTCTGAAAACTTGCCTGCCCTGATCTGCCTCCTTATTTTACAAAAGAAGCCTGTGGTTTACTATATTCCTCTCACCCAGAACTCACTTCTAAAGTGCCATTTAAAAAAAAAAAAATCTTGCCAGATACACATCTGTAGTCTCAGCAATTCTGGAGGCCGAGACAGGAGGATTGCAAGTTCGAAGACAGTCTGAGCAACTTAGCAAGATTCTGTCTCAAAATAAAAAATGAAAAAGGCTGAGGATGTGGCTCAGTGGTTAAGTGCCCCTATGTTCAATCCCTGGTACAAAAAAAAAAAAATCAAGAACATCTGGCTATGGAAACTTAATATATACAAAGGCAGGAAAAAAAATAGTGAAATACACCTCCAAGAAACCCATCAGCCACTTCAACAGTGATCCATCCATGGTTGATCTTGTTTCGTTGACACCACCCATCAACTTCTGCTAGAAGATAATTTCAAAGTAAATCTCAGATATATCATTTCCATATATATTTTTTTCAGTTATAGCTCTTAAAAATAAGGTTTCTCAAAACATAAATATATTATATGCAGAAAAATGATCATTTAACATTTTCAGCTATGCTGTCTTATAATTTTTTTAAGAGAGAGGGACAGTGAGAGAGAGAGAGAGAGAGAGAGAGAATCAATTTTATTTAGTTTTTCATGTGGCCTTCATTGCTCCGAGACATCACTGTGTACATAGTGCTGGGGTTTGTACTTGGGCATGCCAGGCAAGCACCGTAACTGCTGAGCCACCGCTCCAGCCCCTGTCTTATAATTTTGATTGTTTCATTTATTACATTTGGTTGGAATCAATATCAAAGTAAGGCACATGCTATGCAGTCAGTGGATAGACACTCATGTCTATTTTATTCCTTAAAACTTACTTACGAAAGAAGCTTATAGGGTTTCCAACAGTCTAAAATTTGTTAATTGTTTGTTGATGGTGTCATTTAACATGTTCCACTGTCCCTTCATTTCCCAAAAATCACTGGGTAAATCTAGGACTACAACAGCATATCTTTTCGAGAAAGCTGTCTTTGTGGTTCTCTTTTGGTGGTATTGGGAGCCATTGATTATCGTTGCCTAGGTGTTTGATTCATTGGGGATTTCCAAGTGGTGCTATTCTGAATCATTAGCTGAAATGCTTTAGAAAGATAAACTTTACCTCATGAATGATTTGGTCAGCCAGAAGTACAGTGTGATTTAGAAAGATATGGAAAATGTTAGATTTACCAGCTTTCAAACTGAATGGGTTCCCTAGCATCTGCCAGAGGTGACCAGAGGTGTATTTTGTTTTCCTGGTACCATTTAAATCCAAATCATGGATTTAAATATATTTGATGTGTTTCATCAAATGTTTCAATCCATTGCTATTATTATCTTTATTGATCTTTAAATGTTTCATCTTTGGCTAGTAGAAACCTCTTTAACACTGCCCTACCTAGCAGAAGTCCACAGTTCATTGGTTTCTGGCAGTAAGATGATCTGGGCTCATCTTGTATATTCTCTGCTCTGTATAATTTCAGATCTAGAATCAGCCCTGATTTCTTTTTTGGGAAATGGCATGAATGAGACCACAGTCCAGGTGCTGTGGGTATGGAGCATGATTTTTCCCCCACTTCTTTCTACCTCTGAAAATTCATGCAAACCATCCTCACCACTATTAGCAGCACCGCCACCCATTAGACCCACACAGCCGCAACCCCACTGCCCTCACTTCCCAGGGTCCATGACACCCGTAAAATTTCCCCTGCAACCTGCTCGTGTACTTTCACCATGCTGCTTTTTCCAGAATGTCCTTCTGCACCTCAAGCATCATGAGGGCTGTTTCTATTCCCTCTTTCACCATCCTGTTCCTTTTCATCCATTTGAAACCCAAGACAAGGGAATAGATAATTTCTTGAAGTCTCTTCCAGCTTTGTTTTTGAGCTCGGCTGGCTTGCCAGGTCCTTCTTACTCCATGAGACCATCTCCGGGCAGCCCTCCATCCCTCCCAGCACGTACCCCTGCTACACGCAGAGAAGGTGGTGAAAGGGTAAACAGTTGCCGACTGCTCGCTGAGACATGCACTACTAGCTGGGCATTTTATATGTGTTTCATCAAAGCTTCATTACAAACATGTGAGCTAAATATTATGGTTCTTATTTTTGAGGGGGTAAAAAGGAAGAGATGGACCTGGGATTCGCTCAAGGTCTACCTTCTCCCAAGTCCAGGCTAACCAAGGCTGGCTTTCCATGGCAGTCTAGGAAGCCTTGTGCCTAGAGGGATCTACTAAGGAACCTTTTCACAGCCATTCTGCAAAACTCACAAAAACCCTGCTTTCTTTGTGGCTCCCAGTTGCTTGAGGGATTAACCCATACTTTATGTTCTGGCTTGCGTGGCCTTGGTTTAACTCTGTGACAACACCCCTTGGATACATTACCCTCCAGCCAATCTTCTCGCAAACGTGTCCGAGCAACAAAAGCCACATGAGAAACTAAATAAAATTGATTCTTTCTCCCTCTCTCTCGCTCTCTCTCTCTCTCTCTCACTGTTCCTCTCTCTTAAAAAAAAAGAAGAAGAAGAAGAAGAAGAAGCAACTAAAGGACATCCTCCTTAGAGAAGCCCTCCCTGATTTCCACTTCCAGATGAGCTCGGTGAGCCTGGACTCCCACGGAATACTCTGCTGTAGTCCAACACTGGCTCCCATTCATCCCCTGAACCACCAGCACAGTACCTGGCCCAGAAAAGTTGCTTAGCAATGCTGTTAAACACATATTTAAAAGACTGAATGGATGTGTGGTACCAGCTCTCCCACCCTTGCTCAGGTCAAATGTTCTTTGAAATGGTCATTATGGCTTCCTGGGCCTTGGCCACACTATGCCCCTGTTGTATATATTTATTTTTTTGTCTATAAGTTAAATTATGCCCTAGACCTGGAAGATGCAGTTGGAATGAGGCTCCCAACACATTGCCGTGCACGTAGTCAAGGCGCAGTAATTATGCGTCGAATTGAATCAGATGGAAGGCTGTACGGAATGAAGGTGCGGTAGAGCTGTGGGGCCCGCAATCAGCAGAACGCCAGACGACAGTTAACGTGCCTCTGATTTACTACAATTTCTTTTAATAGGCTCTCTGTGCAGATTTGCTGTCAGCATGGGTTGCAGGTTTAGGGTGAAAAAAAAGCAGGGGAGCAACAAGGGCACTTGTGTCACACAGTGACTGGCAGCCTTTGGCCATTCCCAGGGTGCCAGTCCTGCATTTCCACATCTGGGCAGGACTAAATGGTGAGCAAGCATGCTTCAGACCAAACTGTGCTGAACCCCGTGCTCAGCACCAGCACATCTCGCCCTCTCTGTTCTCTCCGTGGCTGCCTCCCTTCTTACAGCCCCAGGCCACCAGCCCTAGATGTGGCTCTGAGTAAAAGGCGGAGCTGTTCACTTGGCTGTGGGGCTCTGCTGGAAGGGGAGACGGCTCAGGGGCCCGGGTTGCCATCCTGCTCACTCACTCAGTAAACACGTATTAAGCGCTCATTGTGCACCCAGTGCTGGCAGACAGAGGTGGGCAAGGTCTCGGTCCTCTTGGAACACGCAGAATAGTGGGGGAAGACAGGTGTTTTTCAGATAGGCCCAGAGAGGTGTAATCACACACCCTGGAGGGTGCGGTGGAGAAAAGAACAGAGCTCTGTCCACAAAAAGCTCTGGCAACACCTGTGCCATGAGCCCTCTCTGGTTCCTCCTGGAGGTGCTGGGCTCCCCTAGGGCTCCTCAGCCACCCAGAGCTTTGCCAGGGTCGCCCCCAGCCCCCCAGATGTGGGCATGCATGACCCCGAGCCCCCAGGGTAAGACTCATTCTACCCCGGAAAAGTGTGTAGCATGAAGCAGGTGCGCATGGTTGCTGGAAGGTGGGAGGAAGGAGCGATAGAAGTCCCTATTCCATCAGGCAAGGGTCACCGACTTCCCTTAGCAGTGTGATGGTGACAGTGGGGTGCACTAATCCTGAAATTTTAGTTCTGTTCCCAGGAAGATGGTGTCCCTTCCCCAGAGGGTTAAAAGGGCTGAATCAATGCTTAGAAAGCCTTGGCCCAAGACCTCAGCACAGGTTAGAACCCTTCCCCTGCCTCCAGAAGCTTCCTGGGACCTTTCTGGCCTCTGAGAGTCAGCTGCCCACCCAGTGCTGCCCGTTAATTGCCTGAGCAAGGCCAGGACAGGACTCGGGTCCTGATCACCTCAGAATCTGCAGCATGGGCACATCAGAGGGTCAGGACCAAGTAAAGGTTTCTTTTTGAATGGCATCGGCTTGGTGTCACAACACAAAGAACAGGGATTCTGCAGCTGGTCTGCTCCTGGTGCTTCTTCCTTAGAAGAAAAGAACATGTTACTGTCACAGATTTATTCCTAAAAGTATATTCTCTTAACTCCCACCCAGTGCCTGTGGTTTTTCCTCTTGGGGAGAGAGGCCCTGAGCCCCTGGACAGCATAGCAGATGCCTTTGCACCCCACAGCATACTCCTGGCCACCTCTGTGTCAGCCCAGCTGTGATAGACAGGGCAGAGCACCCAGCTGGGTCCCACCTTAATCACATACCTCCACTTCTCTGCCAAGGGTCTCAGCCTCTGAACCCCCTCAGCCTGCACGTGTGCAGCTTGGAAGTGCAGGGAGGTACCTGCCTGGAGGCAGCCTCAACCAGTGGGGAGGTCTCTTCGAGGTACTTGCTGCAGGTCCCCAGGCCCCTGTAGGGACTGAGCCCAATACCCATAGGAGACCAGCTCAGTAATTCACCAATTTTGGCTCTTCTGAAGTACCTGTCTCGCTCTCTCCACTCCAATCCTCACCCTTTCTTGGGATTTCTTCCCCGCTGTCCAATGACATTGAACTGAGACGTATAGGAAGGAAGATGGCCAGCACAGTCCTTAGGGATCTTTGGAGAGAAGGCATGGAACTTTTCCAGACCTTGGCTTCCTTCTTCATGAGAAAGACCATAGATAGCATGGGCCCTGACTTTCACACAGGGCTGGGCACATAGGTCCTCAGAGGCCCCACTTTCCTACACTTGCTGGTCTGCAGGCTGCCCAGTTCCAGACTCCATTCCTCCCCACAGACCTGGAAACTCCCTAAGTGTCCAACAGCTGGGGGATGAGTAAGTCCTGTGTGCTGTCAGCAGAGAGCGAGGCCACTCACATGGGGGTTTTTTGGTGGCATAAGGATATGCAATGAGATTATGTGGTGTGAAAAAAGCAGGCTGTAAAACTGTGTGCATCCAGGATGTTAAAAAAAAAAAGTTTGTGTGTATAAAACATAGAAAAGGGTGCGGAAAATATAACATGTTGGCGGAGTTCATCGCTAAGCAGTAGGATTATTTTCTCTGTTTTTTTTTTTTTTTCAAAGTTCTCTGTAATAAGCATGTTTTTTCTTTTAAAGCCAGAAATAAATTAACCAATTACATTTAAAACAAGCAAAAATACTGCTCTAACATCACCTACTCTTTAATCTGACCTCACAAAGGCCGAGCAACTGGACAGTCCCTCAGGCCTAGCGTGTTCAGGATTGTTCCCCATTAAACTTTCTCTTGGCTTTCTGTGGAAATGCAGAAGTGACCGTGTTCCTGCTCATCCACAAAAAGTGCGGCTTGCAAAAGCGATATGTATTTTCAGGCCTTGTTTAGAGGAACACATTTTGTTTGAGGAGCACTTCACCTGCCTTACCAAATGAACTACATGTTTTCATATGAAATTAAAAGGTGTTACATAAAGCTGGGAAGCACAGTCTAGTGTTAAGGATGTGAACTCTGGAGCCAACTGGCCTGGGATCAAATCTGAGCTCTATTGTCTAACTGTGTGGCCTCAGCCAGGTTGTATAACTTCTCTGAGCCTTATTTTCCTGATCTGTAAAGTAGGAATAATAGCACATATTCATGGATTTATTGTAAAGATAAATGAATGTGTGTGTGTGTGTGTGTGTGTCCATGACATCTACACGCCTGGTCTAAGGGAAATACCATTGATGCTCCCTGACCTCCACCATCATTGTTCACATGAGGAATTTCAAAAAAGAGTGCTCCTTCAGGATAAAGCACTGACTGATGTTTAGACAAATCCAGAATTAGCCCACCTGTAAATTGACCTAATCAGAACCCAACTGTGCCGTGTTTGCTTACCAGCACGCTCAGAGCTATTGATTGCTGTGGGGTTACCCCTTGGGAATTCAAGTGGACTAGTAGCTAATGTGGTGCTTTTTAAGCAGCATGGAGCCACTGCAAAAATAAATGACTACCTATTCAGGATTAATAAATAAGAAGGCTGTGGATGTGCTCAGAGAGCCTCGGAGAGTGAGATAGAAAACTTACTCAGGTGATACCCAAAGATAAAGGCAAGAGGTGGCTTGGCTGTTCCAGGGGCCCTGCCTGCCCTCCCCAGGCCTCTGCACTCCCACATTGCTCCCTCCACCCTGCGGGGCACCCTTCTCTCAGGATCTGTTTCAGAACTGCTTGGGGGTCCTTGTCCCACAGCATTGCAGTCTGTGAACACAGCGCCCTGACTAAAGCATCCTTCAGGACTTCGTGATTATCAGGCACCTGGCACTCTGCTGAGTTCTTAGGGCCACCAAAGGCAGTTGCCCTTCGGGAACCAGCTGACCCCAGCAGGCTGATACTTGTCTTTGCGTACATAGGTCCTGGTCTGACTGGTACCAGAGATGCTCCGTACCTGCGTATGTTCAGCAAGCTAAGCGGTGGCAGTGCCCTGGCTGCTCTTGGTCAGGTCACTGTCTCCACGTTTCACATGCAGTTGGCCAGCTTACCAGATACGTTCTACGTTCTCCCCAAGGCTCTTATAAATGCTGAGGGTGTGTGGACACAGAGGTGCACCCGTGCACAGCAGTGTGGCATTTTCCATAACATACCCCCAGAAGGGCACGGTCACACCACCCTCTACTGAAGCAGGTGCAGACCGTAAACCAAGGCAAGGGTTGTGGTGCTCAGGCTCCAGAGGTCACAGGCCACAGCTTGGCAAAAGACGGACTGTGACGTATTGTCCCCCAGACTCCGTGTCTGCGTAGTGTTTAAATATAACTCCCAAGGCTTGCTTGAGACCTCAACCAATGTTTCTGTTCAGATTATTTGAAGGCCCTGGAGCCAACCAATGGTGCTTCCCATCTTCCTCCACACGTACTAGTTATTAGAGGGCATCTGTGGCACATGCTTGGCCTATCAGTGAATTAATGCGCGGGGCCATTTGCTTGGCAGACTTCCAACTCTACGGAGACTATAAAACCGTCCAAGATGCAGACTCTGGTGGAAACTGTAAGATCCGGGAATAGAGATCCTCCTGTCAGTTCCCATCACAATGCTGGCCTCTCCCTTTCCTTTTTATGGCTGTGTTGCAAGGGCTGGATGTGGAACCTGGTGCCTGAGCAGCTGTGTCAGGTAGAGGAGAGCGTGGCACATCCCTGGCAGCCTGCTGCTCCCATGCCATCAGTTATGGTTGCTGAAGCAAGTATCAGTTTCATTAAAAGTAATAAAACTTCCCTTGTTTACAGGACCAAGTGGGTGGGGTTGGGATTTTGCTTTTACTTTTGGCATTCTCCCGTGGAGGAAAAGTGAACCCACAAGCTGTAGGGAAGAGTATTAGGAACAGAACCTGTGCCCTCAACGGAAAAAGGTGTTGCTGGCAGAATAACGTCCCCTCCCCCCTGCAAGAGGTCTCTGCCCTAATCCCTGGAATCTGGATGTTATCTTATATGGCCAAAGGGAATTAGGATTGGCAGATGAATTTCAACTGCTAAGCAGCAGATCCTAAAAAATAGAGCGATGGTCCTGGGTTATCCAGATGGGCCAGTGCAATCACAGGGTGCTGGAAAGTAGAGGGAGGTGGGAGGGAGACAGAGAAGGATTTGACCCGTCCCCCACGGCAGAAGGGAACCGCAAGCCAAGAAACGGGGGCAACCTTTAGAAGCCAGAAAAGGAAAGAAAATGAATGCTTCCCTAAAGCCTGCAGAAAGGAACACAGCCCTGCTGCACCTTGACTTTAGCCCTGTGAGACCCATGTAGGACTTCTAGCCTACAGGTCCGTAATTGTCTGTGTCATTCCAGCCAACCAAGTTTCTGACAGTTGGCTACTCCAGCAACGCAGAACGAATACAAAAGCCCCTTCAGGACCACGGATACAGGAAACCATCCAAGATGGTTTACTAGTGGGACAGACCCCTTGAAGAAGGTAGAAATGACCCTGCCAGGCGTTTTTGAGTTATGAAGAAGTTGTGCCTTCTCCTTTCAGCCCTGGAAGCAATGTTTTAAAGAAAGAAATGTGCACTTACTTCCAAGCTGGGTTCTCATCTGGGAACAAGTACAGCTTGCACTGCAGGGCTTTGAAACGATCTCCGTGCGTCGTCTCCCATGCAAGTGCTTCAGCAGAACTCTGCTAACGGTGGCTAAATTCCCACCGTCCCTGCTGATGGCAGGAAGCCTACGTGTCCCATAAAACCACAGATTTCCTTCCACCACCCCTCCACTGTGAACGCTACATATTTTTTGCAAAATAGCAAATTCAGATTGATTTTTTAAAAAGAAAAATGCTATTTTTAATCATACTTTTAGATTTACAGAAAAATTGCATAAACAAAACAGTTTCCACATAGCCCGCACCCAGGGTTCCGGCTTATTAACCCCGTACAGTGAGTGGTATGGTATGTTCATAACAACAGATGACCAAGATAGGGGTATTACTGTGTTGTATGGTGCATAAAGGTTTATATATGTTTACAAAATAGAAATATCATCACTAAACAAAGTCCACAATGGATTCAATTTATTTTTACCTAATGCAATCTTCCTGTCCTGAGATTCCACATAATTTTTTGGCATCATATTTTCTTAGGCCCCCCTTGGCTGCAACAGTTTCTCAGACTTACTTTTTTAAAACCTTGAAATAGTTTTGAAACATGTAGGTCAAGAACTTTTTAGGCTCCCTGCTAGTGGAATTTATGTGTTTTTCTCATGGACAGGCTTTCAGGAAGGAAGACCGAGGTAAAGTGGCACTTTCATCACATCCTGTGAAGGGTTCAGGACATCCACATGATGTGTGACTAGTGTGACCTTGATCACCTGGCGGAGGTAGTGTTTCTCAGACTCCTCCACCATGAGGTTTTGCGTTCTCCCTTCTCCCACGCAGTGCTCTGAAAAGGAGGTTGCTGTGCACAGGTCACTCCTTCCTTAATGGTGCATTATAATTATGTGTAACAGTGGGATTCACTGTGACATATCTGTACATACATGTAGTCTAAATTGGTCTTTTTGTTCCCTGATACTTCCCCAGTTCCCCTACTTCTCTACTGGTTTCCCTTCTATTTTCATGAGATTCCCCTCATTTTTTTCCCCTCTCTAGCTTCTGCATATGAGAGAAAACATAGAACCCTTGATGCTATGAGATTGGCTTATATCACTTAGCGTGGTGTTCCCTAGTTTCCATCCATTTTCCTACAAACCATATAACTCTGTTCTTCTTTATGGCTGAATAAAACCCTATCGTGTATAGGTGCCACATTTTCTTTATCTACTCACCGGTTGACGTCACCTGGGCTGGTCTCTTAGCTATGGTGACAGCACAGCCCACTCTTAAGGAGTGGGGATTTTTGCTCCCCTTCTGAGCGTAGAGGATATTCAGAAATTATCTGGAATCCTGCACTGAATATTGGTCTCTAATCCTTTGTGCATTAATTTTTTCAGTCATTTACAGATTCATGGATATTTATTTTATACTTGGAGTTATAATTTAACATGGTTTTATTTCATTACTCAAATTGTTCCAACTTTGACTGAGTCAACTCTTATGTCCCTTTGACATCCCTCCTTCTTTTCTTTTTCTTTTTGTACTTCTGTCTGGCTCCAGGCTCATCTTATACATTTCCAGTCTTAAAAGTAGTCATTTTCTGGGCTGGAGTGGTAGCTTGGCGGTTATGGCACATGCCTGGCACGCACGAGTACATGAGTTCAAACCTCAGCACCACATACACAATGAAGTCTCAGAGCAACAAAATCCTCATGAAAAAATAAGTAAAATTGACTCTCTCTTCCCTTTCTTTCTCTCTCTCTCTCTCACTGTCCCTTTCTCTCTCTCATTTTTTTTTCTTTTTTACAAAAAAAGTCATTTTCCCAAGGAGCTTGGTTCCTTTTGGATAGACTAGAAACCAAGATCTGGGCTCCAGGTTTGTTCACTGCTACTAGGTGTCATTTCCTTTAAGTCCCCTCCACTAACGCAGCAAGGAAACATAAGTATAATCACCTGCATTTATATTTAACTTGACAGGAGTTCTCAGTGATGTTGCCGACTCTCACCCATTCTCACATGGGTCATCCTGCCCTTCCCCACTTCCTTGTCTGTAGCCTCCTCCTACCATCCACCATCCATTTATTTAGCTGTTCAGCTCCAGTGCATGTACAGCAGGAACTATGGCTAACCCTTACAGCCATGGCAAATGACTGTTTCAGCGGAGTTCAGTGTCAAGGTTCGGATCCTTTTGCCTTGAGCCTTATAGACTCTGCTCATTTCAGAGTTATTGAGGTTAGCGCCTTTCTTCCACCCTCTTCTACAAGGCTGTTGCATACATTTGTCGTACAATTAGATTATCTAATTTCTGTTATCACAATGTGTTCTCCATCCTTGAGTCTCTCAGCCTCCTAAATGATCTTTAAATTTACTTACATTAAGTTTGTTCCTTGTTCTATAAAGTTCATTGGGATAATTGATGCATAGTATCTGTTATCCACTGTCACAGTTTCGCCACCATAAAAAAAAAAATCTTCTGTACGTTGCCTATTCAACTTTTCTCCCAGGTTCCTGGAAACCACTGACCTGTTGACTTCTTCCAGAATGTCATATAATTGGAATCACACAGTATAGAACCTTTCTAGGCTAACCTCTTTGACTTAGGAATATGCAGTTAAGGTTCTTCCATATCTCCTCATGGGTTTATAGTTCATTTCTTGACATCAACTGAGTATTTCATCATGTGAATATACTGCAGTTTATCCATTCATCTGTTGAAAGGGATCTTGGTTGCTTCCAGTCTTACAGATTATGAATAAAGCTATTATAAATATTCACTTGCAGGACTTTGTGTGAAAATATTTTCAGATCAGTCAGATAAATATACCTAGGAGCACAATTGCTGGTTTAGATTGTAAGATTATAGCTTTGTAAGGAAGTGCCAAACTATTCCCAAGTGGCTGTAGCATTTTGCATTCTCAGCAGCGATAGCTGAGAGTTTCTGTTGCTCCATGTCCTTATCAGCATTCAGTATGGTCAGTTTTTGTGGATTTTAGCCATTCTAATAGGTGTGTGGTGATATCTCATTTTTATTTTAATTTGTCATTCTCTAATGACAAATGATGATGGGAGATCTTATATGCGTATTTGCAAACTGGACATCCTCTTTGATGACATGTTCAAAGATCTTTTGCCCATTTTGTGGTTTGATGGTTTTCTTACTTAATTTTAAGAGTTCTTTTTATATTTTGCATAGTTTAACCAGATAGGTGTTTTGCAAATATTTTTTCTGTCTCTAGCTCCAATTTCTTTGTGCCTTTCACAAAGTAGAAATTTTAATAAAGTCCAATTTATCAATATTTCTTTCATAGATTGTCTTCTTGGTATTATCTAAAAACTCATTGCCAAGCTCTAGGTCACATAGAATCCCCCCCCCCTTTTTTTTTTTTTTGTCTTTTAGCATTATGTTTTATACTAGGTCTCAAGTTTAAGCAAAGGCATGTGGTCTAATTAACGTCTAGATTAATTTTTCTGAATATGGACATCTAGTTGTTGCAGCATTGTTTGCTGAAAATTCTGTGCTTTCCACATTGATCCGCCCTTGCTCCTTGCTGAAGAGGAGTTGATGATGTATTTGTGACGAGTCTGTTCCTGAGTTCTCCACCCCTGTGTCTAATCTCACATCAGTACCATGCTGCTTTGATTCACTATTGATTTATAGTAGTCCTGAAGTCCGGCAGCATCAGTTCTCCAACCTTGCTACTCTTCAGGAATAGGTTGGCTTCTCAATGTGGCTTTTCTATATAAACTTTAGAATCATCTTGTTGATATCCACAAAATAGCTTACTAGTAGATTTTCACTGAGATTGCATCAGATCTGCCCATGTAGTTGGAAAGAATTGACTCCTTAACAATATTCAAGTCTTCTAATTCATGAACGCTGAATCTCTCTCCACTTACCTAGATCTTCCTTGATCTTTCATCAGGACTTTTTTTATCTTTTGCATATCAGTCCTATACATATTTTGTTAGATTTATACCTAAGTATTAAATTTTTTGTGCTACTGCAAATAATACGTTTTTAACTTCCAACTCCAATCATTCATTGCTAATATATAGGAAATAGCTGACGTTTGTATGTTAGCCCTATATCCTGCAGCCTGGCTGTACTTACTTATTCCTTCCTTTTATCATTGAATTCACGATCTTAGCCCTCTGGACCCTGCCTGCCTATCTGCTGTCCACTCTTTCCTCCTCCGGCTGTGCATGCCCTCTGTTCCCTGTGCTCACATACACCCTCCACTGTCTCAGCACCTGCCTTTTTCCCATACCTTGCTGTTTGTGATGCACCTGTGTTGGATGAAAATTCACATATTTCAAGGTCCAGCTCAAATGTTCCCTTTTCTGGGAATCCCTCCCAGTCATCTTTATCTAAAATTAGCCTCATTCCACCTGAGCTCCCCTGGCCCTCTGGTTACCCTTTGTCCCCTCTAAGTAGAGCATGCTGCTCTTGTGTTCATGGGCCTGCCTCCCCCACCACCTGGGAGCAGATGGAGGCAGGCCATGTCAATCTCAGTACTGTTCATTGGTTGAATGAATGAGCTTGGGTTTGTATAATGGGCTTTTTTACTCTTAGGAAATTTTGTTCATTCTTCTCTCCATACTTGTTTTCCCCCTGGGATTGAGTCTCTAGACATAATCTAGAGTGTAAGAGATCCTGTAGCTATTCTGCTCCTCCTGGGAAAAAAGTGGGGGAACTACTTTTAATTGCAGACTTATCCTGTTCACCTATCAGCTTCATAACCCCGGTGTCTCTATGTATTGATGAGGGAGGTTGGACTCCAGGACTCAGGAAACACCTACCTACTCTTTTATCTTAAACAATAAGTGAATTTATTTTATCTCTTAAAACAAAGCATATGGAGTTGAGGTGACTCAATAGTATCAACAATTATATAGGAATTTATCCCTTCCTGCTTCCTTTATCCTCTGCCAACCTCAGCATATTAACTTCCTCCTTGAGCTAACTCACCTCATGGCTACAAAATGGCTGCAGCTTATCCAGGCATAACATCCTGATACAGAAATAATTAGAAGGAGAAAGATGCCTTCTCTTCCTTGGGCCTCTCTTTAAAAGAGAAGAAAACTACTCATTGAAGCTCCTAGAAATTTCCTTCCACAGCTCATGTACTAGAATTTTTTCACATGACAATGCTTGAACCAGTTTCACAATTACTTGAAAGCCCTCAGATTCTCACCTTGGAGCAAAAGATGGAGGGGTACATATTGGAACAAAATGAGGGTCCTTTTATTGAGAAGGAAGCCAGTAGTTTGAGCTGTACTTTTGTTGTAGAGAGGCTTGCTTTAAACCGAATTTCAGGGAGGGGAAGTCACCTAAGGTCACATGGGTGATAAAAATAGAAGCAGGATTTGAATCCCACTCTTTCAGACTCCAGAGCCTATCCGGGTACTTTCTGATGGGCAGCTGGACCCAGCATCAGGCTGCACTTCTCAGAAAATCAGAGCCCCCCCTTTCTCGGGGTGTACGTTTTGGGGGCTGAGGCGATCTCCCTGCCTTCCCAAGCCTGACCTTCAGCTGGGCGTTTAAGCTGTTTATTAAGTTGTGACCGATGGCACTGTGAGACACTGAAGGCTGTGCTTTCAGACCTAGTTTTAGGTTGTTAGAGGAGATTCAGGGGGTAAAGATCATATTCATATTCTGTGCCGAGAAAATTGAATCGCAGCTCTTTGTTTTGCATGTGCAAGGATTGGCAAGGGGCTTCTGCTGGGCCCTGCTCTGGTTTAATAGAAAGGAAACCTCCAGAGCAGGCAGTGTGTTTTGGCAAAATGGCCACTAATGGGGCCCCATGGGGCGGGGGCCAGGCCTGAACCAGGCAGTTTGCATATTCACTTTTACAAACAGTTGGCTCCGAGTCAGCAGTTAATGGAATGGGATGATGTTCCTGTACCAAATCATTTCCTGAAAAAAACATTTCCAATTGCAAACATATCTCAGCCTTTCTTCTCAGGTTTGCTGTCTCTGGGACAGAATTAAAGAGGCGGGGCTTGGGCTGTGGACTTTTTATCTGAAGACATTCGTCATAACCATCTGCATGGGAAGGAGAGCCCATCAGACCCACCTTCGGAGCTCTGGCTGTGAACATGGCCTTCTCGCCACACTTTAGAGATGTTTAATACCCGTATGTTTACAAATTGACTCTGGCTGCACAACAGTCTTGGGACAGACGCAGCTTTTCTTCCCTTGCAAAATATAAGCTGGAAATGCTGCCCAGAAATGTCCATGCACGCACACACCGCGCGCACGCACACACAACATAAGCTAACATATAGATGTGGGGGTTTGTTGTTTGTTTGTTTGTTTTCCAGGGACAAAGTGAAATCCTTTCCATCCCATAAACTACTTTTGTGGATTCTGCCTCCACACACAGCCTGCAAAGAGCCTTGACACTTTGATTATTTATTCAACAAGTATTTCTTGAGCACACGCTATGCTGGAATTGTTATTTTAAGTAATAGGAATAGCAGCATGTATTTACATGGCTCTTACCAGGTTCCATGCATTCTTCTAAATACATATATTAACTCATTTAATCTTCTCCACAGCCCTAGGAGGTTGGCAGTATTATTCTCACTTCCATTTTGCATATGAGGATACTGAGGCACAAGAGGCTGATGAACTTGCCCGAGGTCATAGAGCTAGTAAGTGGCAGGTCCTGGATTTAAATCTTGTCACTCTGGTTCCTAACCATGTGGCCTCTTTAGAAATCGAAGTGAACAGAGGAGAAAAAGTGCCAGTCCCTGCCCAGCTCCCATTCATCAGTGGGAGACATAGATGGCAGACATGTCAATAATAATAATTTCAGACTGCAGTGAATTCCATGAAGAAAATAAAGGGTGACATGGAGGCAGAGGGCTGATCACCGGGTCTTGTAAGTCTTGGTGAAGAGTCGGGATTTATTCTGAGCATGAGGAGAAGCCACAGGGAAGATTAGAGCAAGAGAAAAATGTGATCCTCTTTCCATATTTATAGAGCATTCTGGAATCACTGTGACAAGGGATAGGGAGATGCAAAAATGCCAGTTCGAAGGTAGTTCTGGTGGTCCAGGTGAAAGACAGTGGTGGCTTGAACCAGGAGGGTGATGGGAGAGGTGGTGAGAAGCACCTGGAATCAGGTCCCGGTTTGGAGGTGGAGCCTGGAAAACTCTCCAGGGTATCAGAGGCACCAGGTGAGGAACAAGGAGGATGTAAGCAATGATGCCTTGGGTTTTGGCTCCAACCCTTGTGTCAACAGTGGTACTGGCTATTGAATAGGGTAAGGGCAAGGAGGGGGTTGGTGCTGTGATGGTGGTGTGAGGGTGTCGGAATTTGCAAGTTCTGATTTGGATGTCTAAATTTGAGATCTCTACTAATAGTCTGAGGAGGAGACATTAAGTAGGTAATTAGGTTCATAAGCCATGAGCTCAGGGTCAGGCCTGAACTGGAGAATTAAACGTGGACATCCCCAGCATTAGATAAGTGGGATCCCCTAGGATCATCTTATTGAACCTCCTGTGATGTTGGAAATGTTCCAAATCTGTGCTTTCTAGGAGAGTAGGCACAAATCACATGCGGACTGCTGAGCACTTAAAATGGGGTTGGTGGGGCTGGAGCGGTGGCTCTACGATTACAGTGCTTGCCCAGCATGCACAAGTACACGGGTTCAAACCCCAGCACCCACGTGCACAACAAAAGCCATGAGAAAAACTCAATAAAAATTGATTCTCTCTCGCTCTCTTTCTCTCTTTTGCTCTCACTGTCCTTCTCTCTTTAAAAATAATAATAATAATAATAATAATAAAATAAAATAGGGTTGGTGCAGCTAAGAAACTGAATATTTGCTTCATTGAAATTGAAGAAGCGTGATGTGGGGATGTGGGGATGTGGCTCGTGGTAAAGTGCTTGCCTCACATGCACAAGGCCCTGGGTTCCATCCCCAGCAAAGAAAAAGGAAAAGAGAAAGAAACTTGAGTAGCACACGTGGTTAGTGGGTACCTTGTAAGCCAGCCAGAGAGGAGCTGCAGCTAGCGGGGAGAGGTCCAGAGAGGCGTCAAGTTCCTTCGCCACAGCTTTGCAGCTATAGCAAAGCACGACGTTACATCCACTGCCCGTCGCGTGCACGGCGACGCCTGTTGAGTAGTGAAAGTCGTGCTTTTCAGTGAGAAATAACCCGGAAGAGAGAGCAAACTGCTAGATCTAGAGCAGGTATTAGGAAAAATTAAGACGTCTAAGGAAGCAGTCGTTCTTAGCCAGAAAACAAACAAAATCCTTTATTTCCAGAATCATTTAAGCTGGATGGTGCCGCTTGTATTTTTGTGCCCTATTTTATGGAGGAGAATTCTGGAATGATGGGAGTCTGTGCGTTTGGAGATTCAAGACAGAGACAAGTTCCCACCTGAACTTCAAGGTCCCACACTGCTGAGGGACTAAACACTGGCTTCCTAATGCCATTGTCTGTTTCACCCTCTTTGCTAGGGGGTTCATCCCCTATACAGCTGCAGTGATCAATGACTTTGCCAGTGTGAAAGAACTCTTTGTAAGTAGCTTCCTTGTGCTTACGCGTTCTTGCAAGTCTCTGCTGGCAATCGGGGCAGCCCGAGTCAATAAAAAATAAATAAAATGGAAAGATGGGCTGCCGCTTTTATTGAGGTTGATGGCAGCTGTCGAATTAGCTCCTTAAGAATCTCTTGGTGCCCAAAGCCTTCAGAGAAAATGGTCTTTCTGCGCATAAATGCAGAAAGTAAGGGGATGTCAGCCATGGTGTTTGGGGGGTAATCCAAGGTCAGCACTCAGCCAATGCTCATTGCACAACTGGTTTGTTGGTGAGAATTTTTTTTTTTTTTTAATCCACGTAGGGGTTAGATCCTTGGAGAACAGACTGGCATGTCTTTAGTAGACACTGATCCTTGTTAATATTTCTTGAGGAAAATGGAGTAGCAGATTTCTAGGATTTGAAAACTAGGAAAGAACCCTGTTGTCGTCCAGTGGTACGCTTCCTTTCTGGCTGAGAAAATGGGCCTAGACACATGAGGTACTTGGCCCCAGGTCCCACCCCTCTTAGAGCTGAGGGCAGAGCCCAGGGAAGATGGGACCTTCCTGTGCAGCCTCTGGGCTGGGTGCAGGAGATGAGCAGAAGAGCATCTCAGGGAAGCCAGCCCAGGAGAGAGGCCAGAGGGTGGAACTGAGGGCAGAAAGGCTCAAAATAAAATCATAGCCCAAAATTAGTGACCTCATTCATCCAGTCAGCAGTTTCTAGTACCTACTGTGCCACCTGAAGGTAAGCCCTGGAAGGAGGGGCAGGCAGGAGGCTAAGGGCAGAGGCCTAAGAAGACTGGACCCTGTTTCTTCTGGAATCTTTTCTGAGAAGTGACCCATTCCCATGGTAATGAGAACTCCTTATTTCTCAGAGAAGCAAAGGAGGTGACAGGCAGAAGAAATGAGCTCAGGGGATAGTTAGGTTCTTTTAGCAGGGCAACCACGAATCAATTGCAGGCTGAGTGACAGCGACAATCTGCCCTTAGCGGAGATTTTTCCTCATATCAGTATCACAGCATGAGTTGCAGAGATCCAGCCCCCCTGCCAGCAGCCAGCCAGAATGTAACCGGCTCTCTTCTTCCTTGTCTTTCAGTGTCGGAGCTTCAGGAGGAGGGAATGAACGCCATCAACCTGCCGCTCAGCCCCATTCCCTTCGAGCTGGACCCTGAGGACACCATGCTGGGTAACCTGCCTCTTGTCTCTTTGGATGAGCTTCCTGCCCTGAATTGTTGCCACCGCCACTCAATTCCTTTTCTTTTTACAGAGGAGAATGAAGTGCGGACAATGGTGGACCCAAACTCACGCAGTGACCCCAAACTTCAGGAACTGATGAAGGTGAGAGGAAATTAGGAGAAGCCATAGGGAACTCCCGGACCCAGAAAGGTAGCTGCGGACCACCAGTTCTGTGCAGGTGCCACATAGGCCGCTGCGGAGAGAATACCCAGTCACAGCTCAGCACCCTCAGGCAGCTCATGGTCCAGTAGACGGATGTCTAAGCTAAGAGTGGTCCATGGCAAGTGCCCAGTGGATGCTGCCGGCCCCAAGAGAATCAGGACAAGTGAGCTCACACTGGCCAGGGTCTGAGAGTTCACAAAGTCCTCCCAGCACTTTCCTCGAGGCTCAAAAGCACCCCGACAGGCTGAGGGCGCGGCTCACTGGTAGAGCACTTGCACAAGACCCTGGGTTCAATCCCCAGCTTAAAAAAAAAAATCCTACAAGGTAGGAATTAGTCTCACCCCCATTTTCCAGATGAGGTAACTGAGTCTCAGAAAAGCCAAGTGGTTGGTCTGTGATCATAGCTGAGGAGCAGGGATGGAATTCAAGCAGAAATGAGTGAGATTAAACCACATACCATATATCACATATCTGGCACAGTGCCGGCAGGTGGTCACCCCTTCCACATCATTCTTTCATCCCCTTTCTTATTCTCTAGCCCGTACCCTCTCTCTTCAAATTCCCCAAGCTGCTTAAGACAGAAAGGCAAGTGAGTCATCGTCTTTTCCTGCTCAGACCTGTCTGTAGTTTCCCATCAACTGTGGGGTGAAACACTGCAGCAGGCAAGATTGGGGTCCATGCCCTAGCTGGCTCAGATCATCCCTGCCTGGCAACATGGGCACCAGACTGTCCTTGCCTTCAGCACGCCCACCTCCATGCCTGTTTATACAGTCCCCTCCTCCTAGAATGCCTCCCCGCTCTCCATTTGAAAATCAAAGCACAGCCACTTCTTCCAGGAGGTCCCCTCTGAAAGCCAGTGTTGAGGCTGGCCTGTGTGCTGCCCTGTTTTACTTTTTTATCTGATCGGAGTCTCAAGTGCTAGTACAGCACTCGGGCGCTTCTCTCCTTTACTGAATGGAGCTTCTTAGGGTTACAGACTGCCTTTTCCCCCCATCACTGTGCCCCCAGGATCTAGCACAGGATTTCACATTTAATAGTATTTAATAGGCATTGGATGGAAGGAAGAGATCATAAACATAGCCAGGCTGTTCAGAAGGAGAATCAGGTCTGTTGTTTCTGTGTTGTGGCTTCGTCCATGGATCAAGGTCCCATGAGATGTGGCTCATGACATGAGATACTGGGGGGCTAAGGACAATGTTCTAATGGGAGATTTATAAATATCCCTTCTATTTGTGCCATACCCCAGAGTCCAGGAAACTAACAGAAAGATGGCCTTGGCTGGGCACCATGCAACCCCTTATATCCTGGCCATAATCAGCCCCTGTGTGGCCTGGGTCGTGAATGTTGGCTGTCTGGCCTTCCTTGCTACCATCTGTGCTGCACCCATGGATGGCTGCCCAGCAGGACCCTGAACCTTCACCTTGCAGTGCAGGGAGAAGGTGAAACTGCTATGGATTGAGGCTCTTCCTGCCATTGAGCCTGTCCAGGGTGCTGGGCCTGTGTGGGTAAGAGCACTAGAGAGTGGCCCTGAGCTGTTTCTGCTGGAGGGACTCACCATGCTGGAATGGGCGGTGCTGCTGCTTGCCGGAGAGACCTGCAAGAGGGCAGACATGGCCAAAACTGGCTGTGAATGGTTCAGGCTTCAGCACTGATTCAGCCCTGCACCAGGGCTCAGTTCGAGGGGAAGGACGATTGGAGACATGTGTTGCTGCACACAGGCCTGAGCCCTAGGGTGCTGTACTGTTGGCCTGCAGGCCACCTCCTCGTCTCCAGGAAGAGGTCCAATTTTCTAGATCTAGGCCACTTTGATCGCCTTGAAATCCTAGTCTTCTTTTGTCATTTGCTGGCAAATAGATGGAGCTAGAGGACATCATGCTAAGTGAAATAAACCAGTCTCAAAAAAGCAAAGGTCATATGTTCTCTCTGATATGGAAGCTTATCCAAAACAAAGAAAAGAACAGAGGAATAGAAAAGGGAGAGGAAATGGAGGAGGGAGGAATGAGATAGGAAAAGTTTGTGTAATGAATCAGACTTAACTTTCTCATGTTCTTATATGAACATATAATGCATCTCATCAACATGTATATCAATGAGTCACTAAATTAAAAAAAAACTTTTTTTTTTAAAGAGAGAGGGACAGTGAAAGAGAGAAAGAGAGGAACAACTTTATTTAGTTTTTCACATGGCCTTAGTTGCTCTAACATAACACTTAGTTGTATACATGGTGCTGGGGTTTGAACCTGGGTCCCCGTGCTTGCCAGGCAAGCGCTGAAACCGCTGAGCCACCACTCCAGCCTCCCCGCAAAAAAATCTTTTATAATTACAAAAAACAGTGGAGTAGAGGGAAGAGAACCGTGCGGAAGAGTGTGGTGGGGGGATACTGGGGACTGAATTAGAATAAGTTATACAGCATATCTTTATTAAAATGTCAATGTTTATCCTCTTGTCAAGTATATCTAACTAGTTCTGGGGGAGGAAGCGACAGGAAGGGGAAATACTGGGAACTGAGTTAAAACAAGGTACACTCTAAGCTTTTATAGATATGTCATTGTATATCCTATGGTCATGTATGTAAAAAAAAGGAGTGGGGGGGCTGGATAGAAGGAAGGGGAAGGGGAAAGACTGGACACTGAGTTAGAATAAGTTAAACTCCATGCTTTTATAATTATGCCGTTGTATAATTTTATATCATGCATACTTAAAAAGAACCAATAAAAAATTAAAATTTTTAAAATTAAAAAAAAATGAACAACCGAGAAAAAAAAGCAAAGGTCTAATGTTCTTTCTGATATATGGAAGCTAATTCAAAATAAGGAAAAAACAGAGGAATAGCAAAAAGGAGATGAAATGGAGGCAGAAGGAACGAGATAGGGAAAGTTTGTGGAATGAATCAGACTTAACTTTCTCATATTCACATATGAACATATCATAGTGAATGTCATCAAAATGTGTATCAACAAGTCACGAAATCAAAAGCAATTAGTAGATAACAGAAAGATCAGTAGAGTAGATGGATGAGAACAGGGGGTGGAAATACTGGGGACTGAATTAGAATAAGTTGTACTGTGTGCTTTTATTAAAATCTCAATGTTTATCCTCTTGTTGAGTGTAACTAAAAAGAACCGGGGGTTAAAGAGAAGGAAGGGGAGGAGAAGTACAGGGAATTGGGTTAAAACAAGGTGTACTCCAAGCTTTTATAATTATGTCAATGTACATTCTGTTGTCATGTATATAAAAATAATGGGGTGGGTAGAAGGCAGGAGAAGGGGGAAAACTGGAGACTGAATTAGAACAAGTTAAACTCTGCACTTTTGTAATTATGCCATTGTATAATCTTACGTCGTGTATACCTAAAAGAACCAAACAATAAAAAAATTAAATTGAACATCAATTTTAAAAAAAAGTATCTTCAAGTACAAGGCTTTCTGGAAGCCTCCTGCCCTTCCTGCTGCCTCCTGTGCATCCCCCGCCTTGATGGGGCCCCTCTACCTCCCAGTAGCACTTTGGACTCCCTCCCCTTGGATTGCAGTATTTTCAGTTGTGATTCTTTGACCGACTGATTCCCTGCCCCCTGCCACCCTCTCAAGCCTGTCCTGGACAGATTGGGTCTTAAGTTTTGGAAATAGGCCATGCATGGTATGTATTAGGTGCTCAGTAATTGCCATCATCCTTCCTTGAGACAAAGCAATGTGTTGTGAAGCCCCAAGCTCCATCACAGCACTTAGGGTGAGGGAACTGTTCTTCATCTTGATCGTAGTGGGAAGTCGCACAACTGTGTTCGATGACCAAAACTCATCTCTGTATCCTTCAAACTGGTTGATTTACTATATATATCTGTCTCCACCCATGAGCTGTGTGGCCTTGGGCAAGTCTGTTCCCTTCCATGCTGTTGAAGCCTCTTGGGTACAGAGATGAAGGAACCACTACACCACCTGTCATAATGGGAGAGTGCTTTATACATTAGTAAGATCTGCCTTTAATTAAGTATTTGGCCTTTGTCATTCTTTTCCATCACCTGACCAGGGAGATACTTTCATCCTCACTTTTAGAGATAGAGAACCAGAGGCTCAGAGAAGATAACCAGCTTGCCATGGATCCGTAGATCACGCAGATGCACACACATTAGTTCCTAGATGACGGCATGTACATGCCGTAGTTCACAGAGGGGCAGATACCCATGCAGATTTTCAGTGCCCAGGATAAGAAAGTTGATCTATAAGAAAATACCCAATGACTTTTCTCTTATTCTTGTTCTCTCTCTCTGTAGGTATTAATTGACTGGATTAATGATGTGTTGGTTGGAGAAAGAATCATTGTGAAAGACCTGGCTGAAGATCTATATGATGGACAAGTCTTGCAGAAGCTCTTTGGTAGGAGTCGAGATGAGTGTTGAGTGAGTGACCGCTTAGTCCTAGGAGTCGTGGAGATGGACTTTGAATACATAGAGTGGGAAAACAGCAGGGAGGGCTTTAGACCTTTGTCATTATAGACCCACACTTGTGTGTGTCCCTCTTTCGTGTATGGAAGTATGCATGCATGTTCCTCTGCTGTCTCTGGACCTGTGAGGGGGTAAGGCACATGCATATCTCTTTGTCATCCATGGACAGGTGAGTGCATGTCCCTCTGTCATCTACAGAAGTGTGTACGCATGGTTGTCAATGCACCTGTGTTTGCATTCCTGTGTGTGTCCTCTGGACTGGGTGCCAGTATGTGTAACTGTGTGTCCCTAAGCTATTTGGGCTTACGTGTGTTGTCCTGTGTCACTTAACAGCTGTTCATGTGAAAATCTAAGACCAAAGGGAAGGAAAGAATCCAGAGGGGATCTTAGTGTGGAAAGGACAATTCAGCTTGAATGGAAGTGGGTCCCCCTGTTCCTCCTTTTACTCCCACCCCAAACCTTCCCCCTCCAGTTCTAGACTGCCAAGTCTTATCTGCCCTCTCACCTCCTCTTCCTTAAGCCGAGTCCTTCCACTTTCCCAAAGATACTTCTTCCCCTCTGAGGAGCAGAATCCCTTCCTTCCTCCTTGCCAGCCTGCCCCCATGAATAGGAGTCACCAAGGCCAATACTTCTTCCCAGAAGCCTCCTGAATCCATCCTCTCACCGTTCTCACATGTCCAGTTTGCTCTGAACTATTGACAAAACTTCCAGACTTACGTCTTCATCTCCCATCTCTTCCAACGCCTTGCCTACACAGCTAGCCAAGGGCCCCTTCTAAATCACAGGTCTAATCTTGCCAGTCCACTGAGAACTCTCAGTGGCTCTCTCCTGCCCAAAAATGTCCAGACCCCTAGCCCAACACTTGGCATGTCGTCCCACCCCAGCCATCTTTGCAGCGCATCAACTTGGTAATTTGTGTAAAGTTCCCAGAACGCCTGACACCTAGCAAATGCCCAATAAGTGCCTGTCACCACTGTGATACATTTCCCCATGTTCTTTTTTCTACCTGAGACCTTTCTTCCTTTATTTACCAGAGCAAACCATCGTTGCTCAACCTTCTAATCTCCTGTGCCTCCCTTTTATCCTGTATAATACAGTTGCATTTAAAAAAAAATAGTCATGCACTCTTCTGTGTTTGTCCCTCCACATGTACCTGAAGGAATATACATATACATGTGTGTATTTGTGTGCCTGTGTATGTGTACCAAATATATACTGGTTGAGCATCCTTAATCTGAAATGCTCCAAAATCCGAAGCTTTTTGCACGCTAGCACAAGTGGAAAATTCCACACCTGACCCAGTGTGATGAATTGCAATCAAAATGCAGGTGCACTAAAAATATTGTATAATACTACCCTCAGAAATGTATATGAACCATAAATGAATTTTGTGTGTAGACTTGAGTCCTATCCCCTGTGTATCTCCTTATGCAAATATTCCAAAACCTGAAAGATATCTGAAATCTGAAACACTTCTGGTCCCAAGCATTTTGGATAGGGATACTGAAATTTTATAAATATGTATTTGTATGTACATGCACATGTATGTGTGTATACATGCCTTATTATAAGGCTTCCACATTGTCTGTAGCCATTTAAATTGGTGTGGTCAAGAACCACATCTGTGTTATTTTTTCAGGCTTCCCTAGTGCTCTCAAGTTGCCTAGCACTTAATCAGTGTAATTCAATGTATATTGAATGAATGAGTGATGAATGAATGAATGACTAGTAATTTCTAGGAAGCTAAACTGATTTGGTGCTCACACATCAATATTAATGAGTGTTAATATTTAAGGGTTGTAAACCCCTACTGAATGCAGAATGGAAACAAATGCTTTGGCACATATAGACTTGCACAAGCCATGAACCTCCTTAAATTCTCCCACTGACTGCAGCTGTTAACCCCTCCAAGAGATTTCTAATTCAAATCTGAAATTGTCTGGAAATATCTATGCTAGGCTTTCAAAGCAAGGGTACAGTGTAGGGAGCTGGAGTGGTGGTGGCTCAGTCGTTATGGCACTTGCCTGGCACGCACGAGGACGTAGGTTCAAACCTCAGCACCACGTACACAACTAAGTGTCAGAGAAACAAAGGCCAAAGGAAAGGATAAATAAAGTTAATTCTTTCCTTCTCTCTCTCTCTCTCTCTTAAAAAAAATTAAAAAGTACAGTGTGGCCACAGAGGAATGGGATATGGTCATGGAGTAATCTTGCCTGCAGGAAGGGTTACAGAGCAGTCCAGCGTCATACCCGGGCTGCCCCACGTCAGGCATCACATCTAGATTGGAGTCAGATTTCATGTCAAGAAGTGGAATCGCCACAGAGGTCATGTTTCTTCTGTAAACTTAAGTTTAGACCTACATGGGTCTTAGGCTAGACATGCACATTCCGAAGCTCTAGGCAGAGCACCCGAGTGGAGAGAAGCAGCTTATAGTAAAAAGTATGTATCAGGAGCTCCAGGGAGGAATTGGTCTGGAGACAGTTGTCAGTGATCCCTATGTCCTTGGGGTGCCCTCTGGCTAATTTCCTACCTCCGTTCTTCTGCAGCCTAGCTTCTCAGAAGAGCATGTGGCACTTACTCTGTCTGCCTCCCCATGGCCAGCCATCCCCTTCCACAGCACAGCTGGCCACCTCCCCATCTTTCCATTGCCAACATCATCAGTGCCAGTTCAGACTTCCTCTTCTGCTGGCATCTGACTGCACATCTCAGCCTTGCCAGGGGGTTTCTGAGCCCTCACACCCTCATGGATCTCCTCTACCTCTGGATCTACTCTCCCATCGTCTTCATATGCGTTTCCTTGCTCCGTCATGGTGGGGTTTCTCATTCTTCCATCTTGGCACTTTTTGCCTTTCATATCAGCTTCCTGGATGAAACTCTTAGAGTTTCAAACATTACCTCTGCCTTAATTGCTCTCAGGTCCCTATCTCCAGAACGGTATTCTCCATGAAGCTTTTGGGGTCATTTTATAACTGTTTTCCAGACATCCCCACCTGCCTTGTAACCAACCTTCTCCAGACTGAGGTGTTTATCTTTCTTCTTCCTACCAAATCCATTGTTTTCTACTTTGATGAATGGTCTTACCACTACACCGCCGCTTGCTCGAATGAGGATCTTAAGCGTCATCCTGGGTTGCTCTTAGTGCGTCACATCAGAAAGTGCAGGATGTGGACGAAACTCGTCACCAGTAAAGTTCCGTCACACGGTGGAGGGGCTATCTGCCAGATTTCATCACTGTAAAGTTACTGATTTTCCCTTTGTGACTAATTCATTTGGGGGAAGATGTCTTGAGACCCTGCAGTGTGTCCTGTTTCTCCTTAAACTTCTCTCACTTATTTTAGCTCCCTTTGGTGCAGCGTGTCCACTGCAGTTATTATGTGATGTTCTAATGGGAATTCTTCTCCTTTCCTTGTTTCTTCTAAATTTATTAGTTGGAATTCTTCTGTAAGAGTTTTCATCCCCATTTGTTTACTTATTTAGTTATTTATATCAACATACACAAAAATATGTTATGCTTTGGGTTATAATCTAATACTACCATTATTCACATTTTTACTATGATCCTTCTAGCTTTGGCCATTGGGAACTCTCAAGTTGGCTCCTGGACACTTGATATGCAACCCCACATTATTTTTCTTAGCAATTCCTTACTTTCTGGCATCATAAAATATTCCAGGTTCATGTTTTCTTTATTCCCGTTCTGGAGTTAACCACTTCTCCAAGGAGCCCTGTTTTTATTTATATTTTTGTTTTTGTTTGCTTTGAGAATGGCATTTAGATATCAAGATCTGGGCATATTAGTGACTGTTTTAGCTTGGTATCTGCAGAATAAATAATCAAGCATCTGTACCAAAGTATGGTATTTTCACCTGGTAGTGCTAAGACGAATCAGATCTAATCATTTCTACAAATTCAGCTCCTAGTCTGGTGTGGGTGCACACCTGTGATTCTAGCAGCTCAGGAGGCTGAGGTAGGAGGATCGCAGTTCAAGGCGATCCTTGCTTAGTCTCAACAACTAAGCAAGACCCTTCCTCAAAATAAAATATACAAAGGGCTGAGGATATAGCTCAGGGGTAAAGCACCCACCAGTACCACCAAAAAAAGAAAAAGAAAAAAATCCTTCTAGTGTTCTGGAGCTTGAGTATCCTTTATACTGAGTAGATTAGGCATGACTAGTAGGAGAGGCTGGAGTTTGAGATTAGTAAACTATGAAACTCCAGCACGTGGAAGAAAGTGGAAGTGGCATAGCAGCCAGCAATAGCCCAGGAGCACACACACCTGAGACATCTGGACAAGGATCAGGAAGCCAGGCTGGTGACGTTGTGCAGCAAAGACTCAGAGTCTGGAAGCAGAAGGAAGGCAGACGCTGAGACAGGGAGCCCAGCAGAGGACTGAGAGTGCTCCATGGTGATGGCAGAGCCTGGACTCCGCTGTCAAGGAGTGGCCGGGTGTGCATTGCTCAGGAGCCCTGCACGAGCAGCATCAGACCTGATTCCCCTGTGTGCCCAGAGGCACCAGTGTCTGGCCTGCTTTCCAGAAAGCAGCCCTTCTCAGAGTCTGGGGAAGAATCTCTCCCTGGTCCTTCTTTCCTAACTACCTAATCCAGCTGCCTCATTGCTGCCTGTGTTTTCCAGGTCTACCCATTTCCCCTGGCAGCAGATCGTCATTTAGGTTTCTCTAAAAGCAGATGCTGAGACACCGACTCGGTGGAGGAAGTTTCATGGAAGAGGGGTCTTAGGCAGTACAGACAGCTGGGGACCAGGAATGTAGCTCAGAAGTATAAAGCATGCATGAGGCCCAGGGTTCAATCTCCAGCTCCACACAAAAAAAGAAAGTACAGATAATCAAATAATAAGAAGGGAAAAGAGAAATGCCCATTAAGAGGGCTGTTTGCAACCAAGGCCCCTTGAGGAACCAGGTAACATTGCACTTTAAAAGCACTCTTCCAGGACAAGGAGGCAAGAGCATTTATCCTCTGGATCCCATCACCCCAAGGATGAGGGTTGAAACCCATACAGGAAATAAAACATCCAGGCCTCACTCCTGTAGTGGCAGAGGAGCGAGCCTTGGAAATGGAAACAGCAGAGTTTAGGAGCTAGCTGTGGGTGCAAGCAGGTAAGCCAGAGAGTTCTAGAAGGAGCAGCAACATTGTCCTGCTGTGGGGGTTGCTCCTCCTGAACAGGCCATCTCTGTACTTTCCATGTCACTACCAGGAAGCATCAGATGCTGGCCTGCTGGTTCCCCTCTTGTGTTACCCACCCCATCCTCTCATGGATCCGGCATCCCTCACAACAAGAGCTTCCCAACCCCAAAGTGAGGAGAAAGGGCCTCCCTACCCCATGCCAGAGATTCAACTCATTCTTCTCTCAGGATGCAGGCTTCGTGGAGGACTGACAGAGGCAAAGAGGCACCTCTTTGCCTGTGGCGGAAGAAAGTCACAGGATCATTCAAAGCTGGGACGTTTCCCAGCATCTCAGTCATATAGTCTTGACCATGGTTACTTCATATTTGCATCCCTAACAAGTAGACAACAGACAGAATAAGAGAGACAGGAGATGGCGATTCCAGGGGAAAAATGGCTGCACAAGCTAATTAGTCAGCTCCTTTGAACTTGAGCCATGGGCCATTCCTTACTGAGGTTTCCTGAGCTGGGATGGCCATGTGAGTTTCTTTACGGTAGTTTTGTTGTTGTTGTCTCATATATAACTGATTGAAAAGCTATCACAGAACAAAGGAGCCTAAGGATTCAGGAGGAACAGACATGGCATCCTGGACAGTTTCCTGGGACAGGAAAAGGACACTGGGGAAAAAAACTAGTGAGATCCAAATAAAGTATGGAACTTAGTTAGTTGTCACACACCAATGTCACCCAAGACTGACCGTGACAAATGTACCACATAACGGAACCCAGGAGGAAAAGTGGTTCAAGGCAAGAGCTGTCTGTCCTATTCTCTAGACTTTTCTATAAACCTAAAAGCCATTCTAAAATGAAAAGTTTGTTTAAAGTAAAAATGTTGCCCACCTTATACAGGACCTGGAAGTAGGAGTTTTAAGCTGTATAGGTTGGGCAGTAATAACTGCTAATGGCTTATGAGCAAAATGACGTGGTGAGGAATAGGAGCTGAGGACAATAACCTGGGGGCAGCCAGAGGGCTGCGTAGAGGCACTGGAGATCACTCCAGCAGAGCATTCCCTGTGAGACATAATGATGGGAACCAGGAGAGTGGCCTCGTGGATGGGGAGAGCTTTAAGAAGTCCGAGTGACATTGGGTATGGGCAGCTTGAGAAAAGCCAGGCTGGCTCCCTGTGGGGGCATTGTGTGGCAGTGACCCCACCCTGGATCAGCAGCCTCTTGCAGAATTTGATCACATCGGCTTTGAGGGTTGCTTTCCATGGCCAAAAGTACTTGGGCTGAAGGAGGATCTGTGTTCAAATTGAGACAGGAATGAAGAGGAAGATGAGAGATCTGAGCTCCAGTCTTGAGGCTACCACTAGCACATCTCTGCAGCTCAGATTGCTCTTGGGTAAAACCAGGAGGATATGCTATAGCCTGCGGCCCAGCTCTCCAGTACAGTAACCACTAGCCACATGCAGCTATTAAAAGTAATTAAAAATTTTTTTTATAATTTTAAAGAGAGAGGGACAGTGAGAAAGAATGAAAGAGAGAGAGAGAGAGAAACAACTTTATTTAGTTTTTCATGTAGCTTTCGTTGCTCTGAGACATCGTTGTGTACGTGGTGCTGGGGTTTGAACTCGCATACTCACACATGCTAGGCAAGCACGTAACCACGGAGCCACCACTCCAACCCCTGTCATTAAAATTTTTTTTAAATTAATTAAAATTAAAAATCCACTTTTGACTTCCAAGTCAGTGTTTTAAAAAGAATTAAAAGTTAAAGGCTAGAGCAGTGGCTCGATGGTTATGGCACTTGCCTTACATGCGTTGAGTACACGAGTTCAAACCCCAGCACCATGTACGCAGCAAAGTGTCCAAGGAATGAAAGTCACATGAAAAACTAAATAAAAATTGCTTCATTCTTTCTC